>OZ020291.1:11476642-11611256 GCA_963971205.1 Aethes cnicana
GTAATGTCCTAATGTACGCAGATGACACTAAAATATTTAGGGTTATACGCAATACCGGTGATTGTGACCTCCTGCAAAAAGATTTGGAGCAATTTGAAACATTTTGCAGTGCCAATAAATTATTTCTTAACACGGAAAAATGTTTCCTCATTACTTTTACAAGGAAAGTTGCGCCTGTGCATTGTAGCTATAGATTGTGCGGTAAAAGTTTAACTCGAGTTACGCAGATCCGAGACCTTGGTGTCATCCTTGACTCCAAACTCACCTTCGTGCCGCATATCGACAACATCCTTAGTAAAGCGTATAAACAGTTGGGTTTCATTTTGCGAGTTGGAAAGCCGTTTAAACAAATCTTTACTTATAAATTGCTTTTTAACAGCTATGTTCGGAGCCGTCTGGAGTATGCATCTACTGTTTGGCATCCATTTTATATGGTTCATATTGAGAGACTTGAGAAGGTACAAAGAAAATTTGTCAAAGCTCTTGAATACAGAACTGGCCACATCTACGTTGAATACGAATTGTCAGCTGCTAGGAACAAAATTCAACTTTTAACACTGCGTCGTGACTGTAACGATGCTATATTTCTATTTAAAATCTTACACAATATTGTCGAAGTCCCTGCGTTGTTGCAGAGCATATCTATTCGCGTGCCCCTCAGGCGTGAACGAGCCTGTCGTAAGAAAAGTTTATTTTCCGTTGCCAAGAGTAATACCTGTTACGGGAGAAATTCTTATATCAGACGTGCATGTACCCTTTATAATGAAAAACTTACAGACATAGATTTGTTTAATGTATCCTTGCCGGTATTTAAGAAAAATGTATCCAAATATTTAGTTTAATGTTATTAATAGCATTTAAGCACCCTTTTTCATTTTTAATGGTTATTTGTCGCTTAGTATTCACTTTAAGAATCATTACTCTCTTAAGTTTTGCCTTTTATATACCTAATATAGGACTATAGGTCTATAATTAAGTTAATATGTATTTCTTAAATTTATGTAAACGACTGTTTGTCTCTGAAATAAAATAAATAAATAAAATAAAAAAATACTCTGCGTCAACGACTTAACTGCTATGTCGCGTGCCTTCTAAGTTGTGTTATACTATATCTCCCTGATTGTGTACAATTTTATCTGTTTATCCCACTTTCTTGTCCATTGCTCAAAGGTTCTTCTCTTCTTCCGGTGCCATCTCCTATCGGAGGTCGGCGATCATTATGGCTATTTTTATTTTCGAGACTGCCGGTCGAAACAGGGATCTGGTGCTCATCCCAAACCAGTCTCTGAGGTTACGGAGCCAGGAGGTTCGTCTTCGTCAAGCTCAAAGGTTGACTGGAAAAAATCCCTTAGAGGGATAAGTTTGCCTTTGTAAACTT
Organism: Aethes cnicana; assembly: GCA_963971205.1. Taxonomy (NCBI): domain Eukaryota; kingdom Metazoa; phylum Arthropoda; class Insecta; order Lepidoptera; family Tortricidae; genus Aethes; species Aethes cnicana. Next base: position 11,478,021 of record OZ020291.1, read on the forward strand.
ACTATTTGTGATTCTTGTGTCTGTATTTATTTTCTACTATAAGTGAACTTAGTATCACCACAGTTTCCATACAAAGTTATCTAAACTCGCGGAAAAAAATTGAAAAGATCGATTATGATTGTTTATGTTAACTTGTGTGCGAAAGAGATTCTTATTGCATAGGAACAGGGGTTAAAAATTATTTACAGATTTTCTACTGGACCGTATTTACAAAATAACATAAAATAGTGTGTGCGTGTAACCAAGTATTTTCGATTACACTTTTCTTTTATAAAAGAAAATTAGTATTTTAGACAACTGTTACGATTATAAGGTCTAGTCCAAAAGTGGATTTGTTTCGATTTATAGAACTTTTATTTATTAGCCAAATATTGTGTCAAATTAGACCTAAGCTGTTATATTATACATTGATGTTAGATTGAATAAAAACTGGATTTTTAAATGATCTTTTATTTGCGTGAAACCCACACTTTCCTAAAAAATAACCTTGGTTGTCATAAATACGATTAGTGATTAGTGTTTCGGACTAAATGATAGTGTTTGTTTAATTTCATATGAATCAAAATCAGTTCTGTAATTTTATTCTGAGAGTAACAAACATCCATGCATCAAAGAAAAAATTCAAGTCCCTATGATCTCAAAACAGGATTTTGCAAATAAATGCCATGAGCTTAACGCATTCACTGCCACTGACGCATATGTGCGTTTTCCTGACTTTCCCGCAGTGCCTTGAGCGCACATGTGCGTTGCAATGTTCCCTTAATGACAGATGTGGCATCTGGCGATAGTTCGTAAAACAGAAGTGGCAGCCTTAACTGATAATTAGTTACAAAATGACCCATATTTTTAGTTCCTTACCGTAGTATTTCAAGACGCATAGACCTATGTTTCAATTTCAAAACACCGGTCAAATTAAACTTGGAAAGATGATCCATACGAACAATACCGCGTAATAATGAGTGCAATCGAACAGAACAAAGCGAAGTGACCTATTGTTCACAACCTCCTAATTTTAAATTGCAATATATATATGACAGTAATCCCTTCCATATTTGGATATCAGATGAAATCAAATGATTGTGAATTGTGATGAATGAATAATGAAAGTCACTTTTTTTTATTATAGGACGTTTATGCATCATAATTTAATCCACATCCAAAGAAACATCGGTCCGAAGTAGTCAACTACTATCTATTATTTGTTTTAAAATTTGTATGAGAGAACAAGCCGTGGTCGCCTAGTTGTTTGATTGACCTACCACCTCTCATGCAGACGGTCGGGGGTTCGAATCCAGCTTGTCAATCTAAGGTTAGGTACTTTATGTGAGAAATTCAATTTGAATTTACAACTGGTCATTTCGGTGAAGGAAAACATCGTGAGGGAGCCTGCAAAACACACATAAAAAACAAAAAGAGCAACATTTACTTAGAAGAAAAGAAAAAGTGTTGTGGTCTGTCACGATATGGTCCCAACCCAGCATGTACTCATTAATGCCAGCGCTGGTCTTCCGTTGGAACCCTTTGGTGCACGCATCTGCGTAGTAATTCAAGGATGTGTGTGAAGTTCCCAATCTGCACTGGTCCCGCATGCGGACTGGTAGCCCAAACCATCTCTTACTTGCTTGGAAGCCTTTGCCCAGCCAGCACCACCACAACAGCCGAAGTCCCACTGCTGGGAATGCTGCATGAGACGCGGTGGTTATACTACTTTGCCACCACGGCTTGCCCAGCAGTGGGACGCAAATAGGCTGCTATGGTTGGTGGTGGTGTTTTCTTTTGGGTTTCTGCCACGAAAAGCGAAAGTAAAAAGGGTTGTAATTTAATATTACTTAATCGTTTAAAACTGCATGTTGATTATTATTTCATAACGCACTGTCAAAGTGGCTGAAGACAGTATGGGACAGAATGTAGGGTGGGATAGCCCCAAGTGGGTCAAAACGTTACATCATACAATTCATGTATCAATTGAGCGTGATAATTGTTTTTAATTGTTAGCCGCCCACCGTGCCTTGAAGCTGTGAAGGCAAAACAGTGTAAGTATCAATATTAAAAATACAAAAAATACATGATAATCAAGGAAGAGCCGATTTAAGAATAAGAATAAAGTTTATTTAGCAAAAAGATTACAAGCTTTGATCAGAAAATATTACAACCGTCTTTCCGGTATATTTATTTATTTAAACTTTATTGCAAATTAGTAAAAAACTAATTCAAAACAAGCCATAAGGCATTTTCTACCAGTTAAACCTTTGGGCAAAACAGAAATTGTTGTGGATTGGTGCATAAGAAGTCATTAATCAGTATACAAAAGAAAACATATTTAGATTCTTCGAATTCGTCTGAAAATGGGCCCTTATGGCCCACCCAATCAACACTGGTCATGTATTTAGCGAAGTCTCCAATATCCGAAAGTTGATTTATTGGAAGAGATCGCTTGGTGTGGTATTTTTTTCTACGAGTACCTACATATACCATTACTTTCGCTTATGTAATTGTATAAGCGATAAATTGATGGTGTGCAATACATTTTAATTTATTGTATTATTTACAATGATTGTCATAAATTGATAGTACCTGTTTACTATTTACATATTAAAGGCGCAATATATTATGAAATGTAAATGTGAATTCGAAAGTTTTGCTCCTTTAGGTACCTACTCATATTTATTAAGCATTTAGATCGTTTCGCTTATTAAATAAAATTACTTCTTTACATGCAACGATAGTACAAAAAATCTCTAAAAAGGGACTTACAGCGATATGATTTAGCATCTAGTGTAGTCTGACCCCGTATTGTGTACCGATGATCCATGTATCGATTCTATTGATTGCTCTGCGTTTGATCGATAGAGCTGCCATCTAACGCTTCCGGCACATCACATGGGAGCCAATAATAACCGATGATAGTGATCGGAAGATTTCTCGTTTACAATACAATATTTGACAGGCATTTTTTTAAAATTGAAATTTGATTAATGTTGTAATGATGTCATTTGAAGTGATGGTGCATTCATATTTATGACTATTAGACACGCTTGATGCTGTGTCGTTAAATAATCAATAGGTAATAACTATCATATAAAGATGCTGTAAACCTTCAATTAATTTGAACTAGCTTCTGCTCGCGACTTCGTCTTAACTCCGCGAATTCGGTCATCGCGTTCCAGCGGGAACTATGCGTTTTTCCGGGATAAAAAGTAGCCTATGTCCTTTCCCGGGACCCCAACTATCTCCATGCTAAATTTCATAGCAATCGTTACAGCGGTTGAAGCGTGAAGAGGTAACAGACAGACAGACAGAGTTACTGTCGCATTTATAATATTAGTATGGATTACCTGCAGTATACAGAGATCCTCTAAAATCCCGGAAATCCCAGAAATCACGAGTATCCCAGAAATCCCGAACAAGGGTTTTAAAAGTACATTGGAAAAAGGGTTTTGGAAAAGTATGAAATTCACTGCAGACGAAGTCGCGGGTAAAATCTCGTGTCTTAATATTTCGCAAACGTGTCGCCAACTGCGGAAACGTTTTGTCAAATAGAAAACAATCTGCGAATCTCCGAGCAGCGCCGCTATCAAGATCGCTCACGGAGGCTTTGGCGATCCGCTTTCTTCAACTATAGATAGTGAAAGAAAGTTTGTTTGTCTCTACGTTTGGCGGAATCAAAATCATACACAGGTATAGTGCAGCTGTTGTTTAGTGTTAAGACGATTTGAAATTGCGTTTGATTTATTTGCACCGGATCTTGGACAACAGTGGCCTCATTCGTGACGCAAAGATATTTCATTGGAGTTCTATAGGGAACGTCAAAACGACAAAAATTGAACTTTCAATATAGGTGGGATAAAGTTTGATACAAAGTAGAAGATGTAGGTACCTAAATCAATGACGAAGCTTGCAGCGGATAATGGTACCTATGTTTTTAATGATAACTACATCAAATTGTACATAATGACGACGCAAAAGTGATTGTAAAATCCTACTTGAATAAATGTTTTTTTTATCTTTATCTTTTATCTTTAGGTACTATCGCCTAAAGGTTAGGTTAGGTTACTACTACTACTACAGCCTATTTGCGTCCCACTGCTGGGCACAGGCCTCCTCTCATTAGGTTAGGTTAACACTCACTATAATAGGACTTATTTAAACCCTTTAGTGAGTGTTATGTCATATTGTAAATAAATATAATCTTATATATAAGATGCCGCAACCTTCCAATCACAAAGCTTCCAATATTTCCATTCCTCAAGCAAACCCATAGACTCAACTAGTCCATATTCAATTATACTTACTGACCGAAGACGCCGTGGGAACCTCTTGCCAACCATTCATCGGACAAAAAGCCATAAATGATACGCCCAAACAGCCTCTCATACACAGCATTCCTATTATAACGGCACAAGGGTCATAATACGATGATTACCATAATGTTTTGGGACAATATGACAATCGGCAATTTAGTGATGTAATAAGGATTTGTTTTGTGTACTCGGAAATGATAAATAGAATTCGGTTATCGCGTTCCCGCGGGAACTTTGCGTTTTCCCGGGATAAAAGTAGCCTATGTTATTCCCAGGGTCCCAAACTATCTCCATACCAAATTTCACTCATATCCGTTCAGTCGTTTCGATGTGAAGGAAGGACAAACAAAGAAACAAACGTTCACATTTACAATATTACTATATGGAAGTATGGATATGCAATTTCAGATGCACTTTCAGACATTTATGGAACTTTCATTGAAATTGCTTTCGGTTTATCCTGGTTTTTTTTTCGTTGTCCACATATCATTGATCATGACAGTACCCAGCACTAGGTACTTAATTGGCCTAATCATGGTTTAGGTTTTGATTGCGCTTCTGCAATAACGACTGTTACATAAGAGGTAAGAGTCACAGAGACCTCCAACTTTATTCGGTCAAAGTAATTCTCGAATTCGACGTGGGGACGACTCGTAATTATTTAATTGTGACATTATCTATCTATCTACCTATCTATACTATAATAAAAGAGCAGAACCCGGCGTGTCTGTACATAGAAAGAAAAGTTCAAAAAAAGGAACAGGGGTCTAAAGATACCACAAAACAGCGATTTTTAGAAATCTTTTCTGTCTGTCTGTCGGTCTGTTTGTTAGCGTTAATCTCCGGAACTACTGAACCGATTTGAATGCAGTTTTCAAGGGTAGATAGAACATTATTTGGAGCAACATACAAGCTATGTTTCGGATGTCAGAAAGAAAAGTTATCGGCAATATTATATTCCACGCAGACGAAGTCGCGGGGCACAACTACCTAGTTATTAATAAAATTACGCAAATAAAGATATACACAAGTAGTATACTAGGGGTTCTTCGATGACCCTTTCACGCTTTTATCTTTCAGGATTTCAATATGTTTCATGTCTTACGAACGAAACACACGCAACATTATTCAATAGAAATAAATATGTTAGTTTCTTAAATAGGTATTTGATTGATAGATTTTACATATGAGATTTTTTTCGCTCAACTTTTTTGAATTTGTCCATGAATTCAGCCGTACACCTATATAACTTGAGAATATTTTTCAACTTGAATACTAAGTAACTTTTTAAATAGATTTGGAAAAAAGATCGTTCGAAAGTTAGCACAAGGTCGGGCTGAATTTCTCAAGCCGAATAGATTTTTTTTCTAAGCCTAATTGATTTGTAAAAAAGGTTAAAATTCTACCAGTTCGGGCTGCATTTCTCAATTTCTCAAGCCTATTATCGACGGCCCAATTCGCAATAAGGGCTACAACCAGCCTGTGTTCCAAATGTCTCTAATTACCCCACATTAGATACCCCCACATACACCCACGGTGAAATTGGGTGTGGCCGGACAATAGCGCTCTAATACACCCATTTTGCTGCTTGAAACGTTCATTAACTCCTTTGTGAGCGTTGGGCAATTTTTATATGAGCTATTTGTGTGACTATTGTCGTCTTCTTTGGACATCGGGTTACGAGAGTGACCGAGTTTCGGAGGATCGGGGGAGGGTCAAGGAGACGAGCTTTTGTGGTGATAAGAAGGAATACTGTGCGATAAAGTGGCTCGGGACTATTGTGGCTACGATGCTATGGCATTTTTCACTCCTCCTATTCGAAAAGGAGTACTTTGTTCTCTAGGGAGCAAAGTACTATTTTGTTCCCTGCTGCTACTGGTTTTTTCATAGGAGGAGTGAAAAGCAGAGTGTGCAACACGGTAGCAAAATTATTTTCACCTCACTGGTTCGAAAGTGGTCATTTTGCAGCTTGATATCCGAGCGCAAAAGTTGTTTTTATCCGCTAGCGTGGAAAGTGTTTTTGAAATTCGAACGACGCATGACGCATAAAAAAACAACGATACGTTCTGAAACGCAATTCGTCGTGAGAGTTTTATTAAAATAAAGGTTCAATTTACTTAATATCATCATTAATAAAATTATATTAATAATACACCGTTTCAGATGTATTTCATTATTTCACAATGTTTTATCACAAAAATACTTAAATGTGTGTATATTTTAACTGTATTCAATGAATAATGGAATCTTGAAGTACGAGTAGGAGTGATTTGGAACGCAACCTCCGGAAAAAACGAAAAAAAATTAAAAAAAAGTTTTAGATTGCTGGTTGTGTAATTTAGAATACCCAAACGAGGTAATAAAGAAAAAGTGAGCGATTCTAGCGATGCAGATACGAATTTAACTCCTCCAGAGTTAGCCCAAACTGTACGTGACGCCGAACTAAGTCTTCTTCCCGAAAAATCGTGCGTGAGGTGAAAAATTTTGTGTTGCGCTCAGCAGCAAAGTCGTTTGCTGTCTCGTGCCTTGAAACCCTCGTTACACTCAGGATTCTATATTTGAACCACTCGCTTCGCTCGTGGTTCAATCCTAGAATCCTTCGTTCACTCGGGTCTCAATCATGCACTCACAGCAAACAACAACTTTGCAGGCTTGCATAACAAATAACTATTAAACCTTAGTTGACATAGCGGACATCACCCGCGGTAAAATAAACCATTTTGCTCCCTAGTCATACAATCTACTATTTAGCTAAATTTCCATGTTACTGACTGTGTAACCACCTGGAAACGGCGAGTATGATTTATTACAGGAAATTTAAATTTTCCTTCAGCTCATTTGCGTATGTCACTCTTCAGAAAGTAGCTACAATAACCCATGGTCACGCGTAGTTTCAAAGGTAGAACAGCGATGTTCCAGAGACGCCATCGATATGTCGCTGCCAACCTATACAACGCTTTACCGGTTTCGATTAAGTCCTTACCAGATACTAAATTCTTGATTTCTCTAAAAAAGTATCTCATTGAACTTGAGTGAATAGTAGGTATTACGCAGAATCGAATTTTATAAAAGATTTACTGTGAAATCTCCAGTTCCTACACCAAAACGGTAAAATTGTATTGAAAGCTACTAAACATTGTTTATATTTAACCTAATGTACACATACAATTTATGGCCAATAAAGAACTATGACTATGACTAGGTCATCATCATAACTGCTGACGAAAATAAGCCGGCTGCAGTTTAGATACCACGTCCTGTCGATCAGTCTCTAACGAAGTATTGCGGTATTTACCTGGTCGCTGCTCCATCTTTTTGGAGGCCTGCGTGGAAGAAAGCCTTCCTTGTTAATTTAAGGAGGTAATCATGTAATTTTTTTGTTCAACTATTTTCGTCATTTGCTTGTTGTTACTATGCTTGTCCGTATTATAAAAAAGTCTTGAACCAACAGGGATGACGACAGGGTGAAGAAATCGAAATTCCAATTAGTCCGTCAGTCAGGTAATAAAAAAATACTAGACACGTATTTTTTGTTTTATCAAATTAACAAAGAATGACTAAGCTAAAACGCATTATAGTTGGGGATTGGGGGCTAACTACGTCACCGTTAGGTATTAATCGTACCTAACCGTGACGTCACGCGACATTTCAACTCAATATATCTCCGTATAAGTTTGATTACGTGAAAAAAAGAAAAAAAACGTGTCCAATACTTTTCAATAATCTTCCTGATAGACTGAGGAAAAAAAGTTGTCGTCATCCCTATTGTTTTTACTTCTAATATAATGATGAAAGCAGAATGATACCAATGTCCGTTGATGACGATTTTAGATTTCTAATACCCAATGATAAATCGATTTCTCTGTTTAAAACTGACTTGACATTTAAGCACTGAAAGCGCGCCTTAACCACCATATATCATTCTTTAATAAGGCCCCGACCACCATATCCACAATCAAAACTTTAGTACCTACTGAGTTTGGGTCATCATATTGTTACAATTCTCTAGGGTCCATTGCTATGATTTATACAATGGATGCGTTTACCTTGAACTTTTTGTAATGAAAAGAAGATTATGTTGTGATTTGTCTACAGACCTGATTCCCAACGTAACTAATTTGTGTTTGACCATACACAGAAAGCCGTGGTGGCCTAGTGGTTCGACCTACCGCCTCTCATGCCGAGGGTCGGGGGTTCGATTCCGGCTCGCACCTCTAAGTTTACTTATGTGCGAAATTCAATTTGAATTAACCACTGTGCTTTTCGGTGAAGGAAAACATCGTGAGGAAACCTGCACGCAACTGCGAAGTAATTCAAAGATGTGTGTGAAGTCCCCAATCCGCACTGGGCCCGCGTGGGGACTATAGCCCAAACCCTCTCGTGATGAGAGGAGGCCTGTGCCCAGCAGTGGGACGCAAATAGGCTGTAGTAGAGAGAGAGAGATACACAGAAAGAATTGAAGGTTAGAAGGTCTAACTCGATATTGTAGGCTCGACTGACGTGAAGTCTTTGTTTTATTGTTTATCTCTATCTCTTATTATAACCATCACCAACAACAGCCTATTTCCACTGTTGGGCACAGGCCTCCTCTCATCATGAGAGGGTTCAGGCTATAAGTCCCCACGCGGGCTCAGTGAGGATTGGGGACTTCACACACATCCTAGATTTTTTTCCAGATGGGAGGTTTCCTCACGATGTTTTCCTTCGCCGTAAAGCTCAGCGGTAAATAAAAATTGAATTTCGCACTTAAGTAAACTGACTCGAGTTTTCTGTCTTTGATGCAAATAATCACGGCAAAATTGAATTTTTGAAGATGATTTACCTATCAATGCTGTACAAGTTACAATAATTAAGTACCTATTATGTACCTCCCATAACTAAAACAACACCCAACACGATACTTAATAACTCTCGCATGTAAACCGCACTGTACATAGACCGAGTGACAACTGTGAGAACTTGAAGTTATTTGATAATCTTGATAGCGATATACTTAGGTACCGCTTTTCATCAGGTGGGGCTCTTTAATATTAACACTAGAGAGTAGTTTTTTTTATTAATATTATAGACGGACAAACAGGCAGAGTTTGTCCGTCTATAATATTAATAAAAAAAACTACTCTCTAGTGTTAATATTAAAGACGTTTAAATTGCTTGCGTTACGTCGTGTGCTCTAAATCACAAGCATTTTCTTTATACACTTAAAAAAAGCATTTCCAGTCACTATATTTAAAATTTTGTTGGAAAAATTGTGTCACCAACAGGCCGGTTGGACTATATTTTCAAGAAACGAGTGTAATGGTTTCTACAGGATACAATCCGTTTGTAATGAGTCTGAAGCTAACAGCCACGGGTGACGTGATCTCTTAATCCTAATTAAGGTACATTATTTTCATCTATAGGTACCTAATAGTGTAAAAATATTACCTATAGAAAAGATAAGAAGTAAAATGTTGATGTAGTTTGGGCATGTGATGAGGTGACAGATGAAAGAAAAGTCATATTACTAGAGGCAGACCTAAGAAGGTGTGGACGGACAGCGTGAAAGATGATAATGCGGATGAAATAAATTACGACAGAGATGAGTAGGTAGGTATTTTAATTTTATTTTAACTACTACGAGCTGACCCGGTGAACTTCGTACCGCCCCCGTTTTGCAGGATCCGAGAGTTAGTAGATCCAAAGATAGACGACAAAACTTGACACCGTGTGAACGGCGGGAACAGTCATGCGTGACGTGAGCTGTCAATTGCGGAAGATGGTATAAGCAAATTTACAATTATATTTAAAACTAGCTGACCCCGCGGACTTCGTACCGCCTTGTTTTTTTTTGGGTATAAAAATTAGCTTACGTCCTATTCTCAGACCTACTGAACATACACTCCAAATTTCATAAGAATCGGTCGAGCCGTTTCGGAGGAGTTTGGTTACAATTTTATAGATTAGATTATCATATTTTTTTGCGTGCACTTTTTTGATATTTTAATGGTTATTATCCTGTTCGGGGAGGAGATAAATCCAAACAATCAAAGATCATCGAAATCGATTCAGCCGTTCTTGAGTTATTTTTTTTACTTTGTTTTATATATGTATAACAGATACGAGTAGATGTATAATTTCTTTTGGGTATTACTCATGTATTCGCTGACGTAATGCAAGATGCTGCTGGATTCTGGTGTACACAATACGCTGTGGTACAGCACGACACAACTTAGAAGGCGCGCGGTGAAGCACTTAAGCCGTTGACGCAGAGTCTTTTTTTGCTTAATCCACGCGCCTTCTAAGTTGTGTAAAGCTGTAAAGTGACAGTTCTCAGTGCATACCACTGTGTCGTGTCTAAGCTAGTGCTTCTTACGAGAGACCTAGGTTATTCAGATACAGCACGCAAGTCTATTTAATTATTCACTACATTAACCCGGTTCTTAAAATTGTGCCTATGCATTGTTTTTCGTGTTTTCCTATTACACAGGTAAACATTGGTTAGAAAAACTGTGGGTTTTTGCATTTGTTTATACGGTTTAGAATATACGTATGTAATTATTGCAATTTCTCTGTAGTCTTTAGTGTTTTAAATTGTAATATTACGTAACGTAATAAATCTTGCTGAGATTCTAGTCTATGTAATCTTTTATTTTTTCAATATTTTTAAAAAGTAAATGCACGCTATTTGGATATTATTTTTCAAACAGGTACCTATACATGGTGCGTCAGAAAATATGGCAAATAATTAACCCACAGTATCGGCTATCGATTCTAAGTATATTGTATAGGTCTTTAATTCTTTTCGAGTTGGTAAAAAAAAATTTTTGTATAGGATTCAGGCGTCGCTCACACAACCAATCCCATATACAATTTTTTTTTACCAACTCGAAACAAATTAAAGACCTATACAATATACTTAGAATCGATAGCCGATACGGTGGGTTAATTATTTGCCATATTTTCTGACCCACCGTGTATAGGTAAAGTTTCTTTACATTCATTCAACTGATAGCTTCAATTAAATTGAAGAGTAATTTCCTATGGCTCAACCTTATGTAATTAATAAGACGCAAATTGAATTCGTGTAGGTACTAGTAAAAAATATGATTGTTGAAAGCTATAATTTGTAAAATAAATGACTGCTTTTCGTCTACTAAAGACATTAATATTTATTCATTCTAGGTAAAATACACTCAACTGCAATGAAATAGAGTCGAATTATTTGACTTAAAGATTCATAGCGAGCACCTAAGCCGCCACCACCACCACCACCACAACAGCCTATTATGTCCCACTGCTGGGCACAGGCCTCCTCTCATCACGAGAGGGTTTGGGCTATGGTCCCCACGCGGGCCCAATGCGGATTGGGGACTTCACACACATCCTTGAATGACTTCACAGATGCGTGCAGGTTTCCTCGCGATGTTTCACGATGTTCGCAGCCGTGGTAGCCTAGTGGTCAAAACCTACCGCCTCTTATGCAGAGGGTCCGGTGTTCGAATCCGGCTCGCACCTCTGAAATCGTGAGCACCTAAGCGTCTAATAATTTTACTTTAGTTATATTAGTATGACTAGTACAAAAACCTAATTTCTGAAGACTACATTCAAGACGTGCTCAAAACTACATTCCATCAAATATCCAATTAAGCAGAATCTCAGAAAAAGTGTGCGCAGCTTCCCGCAAGACGTCTTCAGGATAAGGTTGCCACGACATTAAACTCCGGAATTCTTTTAAACTCATTGATCTATAAGTAAGGATTCACAATCAGCCGAAGAAAAATGGCTCGTCAAAACGGGTGCCCGAATAAATCGGGCACCCGTTTGTCGCTCAGTTTTGACACTTAAGTCGTATAGTGTTAGGTTTACTTTTGTATAAAATATTTATCTTGACACATATTATAAAGAGGCGTTATTAGCATATTGGAATGTATTTTCTAATGTCAGTTTGCTCCATATATTTTGACATATTCTGTTAGGCACTGTTCGTCCATATGTTATTATAGGTCAATGTTTAAACTTCATACATATGCGTTGAAAAAAAAAACAGGCCTCGGGAACAAGGCCTATTTGGAGTGAACTTGCGTGAAATTTAATACTTAGAAATACTGTTTTTTAACTATAGGTACAGTTTACAGCTGATAATCCTTAAATTACGGTAGACATGTGTATTGACACCAAACTTCGCTAGGGAAACAAAATAATGCATTGGGATTGGGTACCATCAATTCCGGATCTAAGACACTAGATGATCATGTGGGATTTCAGCCAGAGAACGGATTGGTATTAAAATACAGGTATACAAATAAAAGTCTCGCCAGCCCTACCGGCGTCACCAGTGCGCTTGCGTCACCAGAAAAATGGCATAATAACAATGATTATAGCACCACGCGCCTGCGCGGGATCCGTGTCAACGGGAGCTAGTGATGTGACATTATCGATATACTCCCCTAATACTACTGCAGCCTATTTGCGTCCCACTGCTGGGCACAGGCCTCCTCTCACCAAGAGAGTGTTTGGGCAATAGTTCCCACGCGGGCCTAGTGCGGATTGGGGACTTCACACACATCTTTGAATTACTTCGCAGATGCGTGAAGGTTTCCTTACGATGTTTTTCTTCACCGAAAAGTTCAGTGGTAAATTCAAATTGAATTTCGCACATTTAGTAAACTTAGAGGTGCGAGCCGGAATCGAACCCCCGACCTTCTGCATGAGAGGCGGTAGGTCGAACCACTAGGCCACCACGGCTTATACTGTAGGGGAGTATAAGCCGTATAATAATCCATACTAATTCTAGTTGGTTGAACTTGGACTTACTGATGTCATTTTTATTCTGCGCTGCAGAAAGATTTCTACAAAGTTTGTTTGGCTGTCTTTTCCTTACCAATGAGCGCAAGCGCTGATAGATTAATTTAATTTTCTGACGTGTAAAAGTGCCCGTATGTAGAGAGTTTGCTGTATAAATGTTTGAATTGGATTGGGGATTTATAATCTGTAGTACTTAGGTAACAGTAAGATAGTCTTTTCGCATTTATAATTTTAGCAGGACGGATTCGAATAAACCCAAAATAAAATGGTAAGTACATAGTATTTTTCCTACTAACCGATTACATCTATGTATTTGTTTTTATGATATAGGTGGGCAATCGAGAAGGCGCGCTGCCTGATGTTAAGCAATCAGCGCCGCCCACAAACATCAGCTGCTCCAGTGGACCCACCAGTGCCTTTAACCTAGATTATACTTAGTAAAGTGTTCGACAAACGAAAGATAATTTTATCGACATCTCGCCGTCACTATAGAATGTGGGAACACATCTCGAGCACAATGTTTTGCGCCGAATGAGATCAGATGTTTCTTAGTCCGTGCCATAATCTGCTCCATCACGCGACTGCCCTATTTGCTTTTACTTAATCACTCCGTCTCGCCTTTGCTATTTTAACCCGTATTATTGAAAAAAAAACGTTTTATTTGCTATCTGAATTTATATCATCATACATGAATGTATTCATTGACGTTGTATATTTATATGTAAATAAAGTATAATTTGATTATTACTATACTAAACAACTATTAAAACTACTTGAAAATAACTAAAATACTTAAAAATACATGAAAATTAAACAAAATCTAAAAACGCCCCCCGCGGCATGGTACCGAAGATGCTGGCAGCATTTCCCCGTTGTATAGCGATGCTCAAGCGTTGAGCGAGGAAGCTGCCAGCTTTCGGTCCCTGGTGACGTCGACTAATCTCTTTGAAATTTCTTTGTAAAAATCAAGAGCTTTAGGACTCCACGGACCAAGTGTCTCGACACCAAAAGGTATAAATATATTGACGTAGTATATAAAATAATAACGACAATCTTGCGAACATAGAGGCAGGTATCTACAACACATTCTACACATTCTACCTCGCTACAACACATTCATTAAGATATCAAAATAGGCTCAGGTTACCAACCTCACAACTGTCCATGCATTCATCTAGTCCATACGTAATGTCAATTAATATCTTTAATAAATTACCTGAAAGATTAAAAAACGAAAGTAATGATACAACTTTCAACAAAAAATTAAAGCAAATTTTGAACTCAAAAGTTTACTATACTGTAAAAGAATTCCTAGATGATAAGATTTAGCTTATATAAATATGTGTAAATATGTAGTTAGCAGCCTCTCCAAAATTGCTGTGCCCACCAGGGTCCACATTGATCCTTATACAATGTATATTATTAACAACTGTAACACATGTGGAATGCAATAAACGATTGAGTATTGAGTATATCTAACACTAGCCTTTTCATAGGCCTAGAAAGGTACCCGCTCTGGAGAGCGGCTGGGTAGTGGACTACCACCACAATAGCGTTCCACTGCTGGGCACTGGCCTCCTATCATCGCGAGAAGGTTTGGGCAATAGTCCCCACGCAGGCCCAGTGCGCATTGGGAACACAAATCCTTGAATTCATTAGTAGTAGGTATTCGCCGATTCTGGAACACGGGGTGGGCGGGTCCGTGGGGTGAAATTGGGCGGTAGGCGGACCACCATCCCCTAAAAAAAAAAAAAAAAAAAAAAAAAAAAAAAAAAAAAAAAAAAAAAAAAAAAAAAAGGCCCCCACTTGGAACGTTTGGGATAGGTCTCAGGACTCTCAGATAGCTCGGTTACGACCTACACGATGTGCTATATCTTCACTAAAAAATCCAAACCCCTTATCTAGACCACCGACCCTTTTCTATTGTCTATCCATGCTCGGTTGCTATTGTTTACCATTTCAATCCTTACCTGATCCGCGGACCCTTTTCTATTGTGTGTTCGTGCTCTCGGTTGCTATTGTTTGCCATTTCAAAGCGTACCTGACCCACCGATCCTTTTCTATTGTCTACTCGAGCTCACTTTTAATTGTCCTCTCAACAATTTGATGAATACCTAAACTATTTCTATACTACTGCCACTTTGGTTTTAATTGATCACAGTTCTAACCTAACCTAACCTATGCTACAGAACTCACTACAAATCTGAGGAGATTCCGTGTTTGGAACGTTGTTCTAATTATCATGTAATTTAATAAATATCCAAGTAGTTATTGCCTAAATATATTTTATAACTTGTGTTAGCGTATGTGTTTATAGAACTATTCAGTTCTTTGTATAATTGGGTGGTCGTTTAACTTGTAACAACACGAATAACACGATCCATTGGACTCTATCTATTGTTAAATAATAAAAAGGTTTAATGTTTTTATGATGGGCGTCTATTAACAAAGGGCCGAATGACTATTGTAATTTTATTATTTCGGTGTCGGTGAATGCAGCAAACGCGTTCCAACTAGTTAAGACGAGATTTTAACGGTAAACTATTGTTGCATCCTTATAAAAACCGAAGGATGGAAACGTTTTATATGTATTTCGACTCCAGTTGTGCTTGCTATCAGAGCTCTGTTAGTATACAGTAGTACAGTGTTGAATCGTGCTAAAGTGTTTTTGGTGTAGTGTTTATCGACTCCACATTATGGATGTAAGTATTTAAATTAACTGCTTTTTAATTTATGTGACCTAACCTAGCCTAACCCATGCTACATGACTCTTTTGATGATAGAACTCACTACAATTCTGAGGAGATTCCGTGTTTGGAACGTTGTCCTAATATCATGTAATTTAATAAATGTCCAAGTTTAACTTGTAACAACACGATCCATTGGACTCTATCTATTTTTCACTCGTGTTCATAGTTTTTGATAGTGCTTTAAATAGTTGTGTAATTGGTTTCAGTTTACCGACAATACTTTCAAGAATTATTACTACCTTGAGACTAATGGCGAAGCTAGCGATGAAGAA
Organism: Aethes cnicana; assembly: GCA_963971205.1. Lineage (NCBI taxonomy): Eukaryota > Metazoa > Arthropoda > Insecta > Lepidoptera > Tortricidae > Aethes > Aethes cnicana. Next base: position 11,494,131 of record OZ020291.1, read on the forward strand.
GGAACGGTTGGACACCAAGTAAAACAAGCTATCGCGAGAAAGCGTGCTGGAAACAGCATAGATGGATTTTTTGAAAGACCAAAAAAGAAACCTAAATCGGCGAAAAAGTCTTCAAGTGTTTCACAAAGCACTAATGACGGTGTGGCATACATATCATCGGGACAAGATGACGGCGTTTACTCATCCCATTTGATAAAAATAGAAATTTTTGATATTCAAAAAATCAAGAACATTGCACCAGGGGAGCAGTGGAAACACGCTGACGTCAGGTTGAAGTTTTATACGTCTTCAGAGGAAGACAAACAACTTGAAAGCACTCGTGATGTTATTTTTAACATCACAAAACAATTGGCGGAAAAGGACACCTGTGTTAAATATTTTATAGACAATAAGAAATTGTGAATTGTGCTTGTGTTATCTTAAGACTAGGTTAAATTTTTATTACATAAAAAACCCATAAACTTAAAAACAACCTTCATTTGTATAACAAAAATATTTTAGTATCGTATTGCTTTTTCTTAAAACTCATAAACTTTAGTGTAATGTTTTATTGCACACCTAAGTTCTAGTGAAGGGTCGGTACCTCTTAATGTACCTCATTGTTCTTATCTAAGTTTTAACTCTAAATGTTTATGATCGTTGTAAACAATGTTCTTTTTTCCTTTTAAACCGAAATCTATTGTTAAGTGCGGCATTTTTGTACCTTATCTAAAAGCGGTAATAGGAAATGTGTTACATATTTATTTTCGTTAGGTTAGATCCCCACTATAGTTTAAAGATTCCATACCTGATGTACACTATTTAAGGACCGAAGAGTACAATATAATACTTTATTTCTTGTTTTCTTCTCACCATGGACAGTTTGAATTGTGATATCTACGATGTACAACTTATCCGCCTTTGTGAAGAACTGGAAGAAGATCAGAAATTATTTGAGATTGGTGAACTAATGAGTCAGCTACATCGTAACGCGTAAGTAATGCTTTTTTTTATATTGAATATTCCTCTTCCAACACGTTTATAACACCTATATTTTAACTTGATATTGTATTCTTGTTTCGATGTGTTCAAATACTGCTGTTAACTTGTTATGACAGGTTTTCATTGTTTGTTTATTGTTAGGTGGGGAACCTCTATAAAAGAGAGAACCTTCGAGTTGATCTCATTCATTCATTCTTTTACCGTGGTCAAGTTACTGAGTGTATTGTGTGTGTGTGTGCGTATATACTAATTCCAACATGGTGCTCGGATATTTTCATACGGGGCCCAGTTTAACTTATGATACAATAGCAGTTTTAAGCAAAGAATTCGTTTTACAGTGTTTTCATAGAAATATAAGATTGTGGTTTATAGACAATCGATTGCCCCAAAAGTTTCTTGAAGATCCGGATATCATACCTTACTATACACCATGTCACGGTCATATCGATGAATCGAAACGAAATACTATTACATTGTCATCGGATGCAATTGATGGGGTCTTAAAAATGCAAGCATACTGTCAACAATGTAGAGAAGATTTAAGTTAGTATAATTAACATGATAACCATGTTGAATGTGTTATTAAGTTTTTGAATCGCAACTTTAATTATTTTTTTATATTTTACAGATCTATGCAAATAGGAAGAGGAGCTAAGAGATCAGCTACAGATTTCGAAACAGAAGTCCCTGTGAAGAGAAACCGTCCGTCAACCAGTCGGGATCATGTCTCAACCAGTCGTGATGTAGCTGCAGCTGCATCATCAACAGAACCATCCAGGAGAGGATCTAACAATGTAAGCGCAAAAAATAATAATGAAATTGAATGTTCTGTATGTAATATAACCATATCAAAAAGATTTCTTGCTAGTCACCTGAATAGTAACATACATAAGGGTAATGTTACTAAATCTGATAGCGAATTCGTTAATGTGCAACTAATTGAAAATGCATTTAGGAATAGGGTTGCAACCTATAGAATACTTTTTAATGAAAAAGAAAACCAATCACTTGTTCCCGAAATAATATTGCAAAATAATAAAGATAAAATTTTTACATTGCTAGATCGTTCACTATCTATTCATTGTGCTTTAAAAGTAAATTTTATTTTGAATGCTGATTTTACTCAGGAAACTAAACAACTAAATAATACATTTGATTTTCAACTTAGTAATAATATTATAGATGTCAGTAGCGATAAAAATGACTTATTCACATCTTTAATTAATGAAGTGACAACTAGATTATCGAACTTCGAGAGAAAAGACAGTGGGTGGAGCGTTACCAAGTTCAATCATCTAGATGTTAACATAAACAAGTATAACCCGCTTCGTGGATCTTCTTATGTTGATCTACCATCTGACATAAAAAACAAAAAAGCTATAATAAATGTCAAAAATAATGATCATGAATGTTTCCGGTGGGCTATCTTATCAGGACTTTATCCTGTTACAAAGCATTCTAACCTTGTTAGTTCGTATGTGCAACACAGAGAGGCGTTACATTTCGGAAACTTAGCTTTCCCATTTAAATTGAGTGATGCACAAAAATTTGAAAATATGAATAATATGAGTATAAACGTTTTTGGTCTGGAGTATGATTCTAAAAACAAAAAACATGATGTTGTAGGTCCATTACACCTAACAAAAAACAGAAAACCAACCCATTTTAATTTGTTATATTTGACAAATGGTAGTCAAGGACATTATTGTTTAATCAATAATTTATCTCGATTAGTATCAAAACAATTTTCAAACACACAGCACGCCATTTACATTTGTGATGGTTGTCTAACCCACTTTACATCACAAGACAACTTAAACAATCACCAACAAAATGATTGTTTTCACGTTTGCACAAAACTACCTTCTGAACAAGATCAAAAGAAAAATTGGTTTAATGAAAACACACCTTGTAATGAAGTTACTTTCGATAATTATGATCGAAAATTACGCGTACCTTTTGTCATTTATGCAGATTTTGAAGCATTTTTAAATCCAATTCAGTCCTGTTCTAATAACCCAATAACATCTTCGACTACTAATGTGCAAAAACATGAAGTGTATAGTTTTGGTTATTATATCAAATGTTCGTATGATGATACACTATCCGTTTATAGAACATACAAAGGCAAAAATTGTGCAGAAACATTTATGAAATCAGTTAAAAAAGATTTAGAAGCTATTTGTAGAAGCAACACCTTTGCGAAAACTCCCCTACCACTGTCATCCAAAAATAATGCAGACATTGCACAAGCTAGTACTTGTTATATTTGTGATAAAAATTTAAACGGGGATATCAATATTTCTTATAACCACCATACTGGTGTTTATGAAGGAATTGCACATAAGTTCTGTTCCGAAAAATACAGATCTCCTAATTTTGTACCAGTATTTTTCCATAATTTAAGCAACTATGATAGTCATTTCATAGTGCATGGTCTTGGACTTGAAGATGGTGACATAGAATTGATCCCAGAGAATAAAGAAAAGTACATTTCGTTTTCTAAATGTTTAGAAGTAAATAACCGTGTTGTAAAACTGAGATTCGTTGATTCTCTAAAATTTATGTCGAGTAGCTTAGACAAATTAGCTAAAAACTTAACAAACGATCAATTTAATGAAATGAAATTGAATTTCCCGAATGAAGAAGACTTTAAACGTCTAATACGAAAAGGTGTCTATCCTTATGAATACATGAAATCATATGATTCCTTGAAATTAACTTCTCTACCTGCTCGGGATCAATTCTATAGCACTCTTACTGACAATCACATTTCAGAAAACGATTTTTTACATGCTCAAGATGTTTGGTCTCATTTTCAATGTCAAAATATGGGGGATTATTCCGATCTTTATCTAAAAACAGATGTTTTATTACTAACCGATGTATTTGAAAATTTTAGAAATGTGTGTCTTAAGACATATGGTTTAGATCCTGCCCATTATTACACGGCCCCAGGACTTTCGTGGGACGCCATGTTAAGGACTACCAGAATTAATTTAGAACTTTTGACGGATATCAATAAAATAGCTTTTATAGCAAATAATGTTCGAGGAGGTATTTCCCAATGTAGCAACAGACACGCAAAAGCAAATAATGAATTTATGGATGACTATGACCCCAATATTCCGACATCCTATCTCATGTATTTAGACGCAAATAATCTATATGGGTGGGCGATGTCTCAATGTCTTCCCACCGGTAATTTTGAATGGGTAAATAACGAAACTGATTTTCATGTTCCGGATGATGCCGAATTCGGGTTTATTTTAGAAGTCGATCTAGAGTACCCTAAGGAATTACATGATTCTCATTCAGACTTGCCGTTCTGTCCAGAAAATGTATGTTTAGGAGAAACCAAGGATAAAAAATTGATTCCCAATTTAAATAGTAAATGCAAATACGTAATACATTACAGAAATCTAAAACAATGTTTAAAAAATGGTTTGCGTTTAACAAAAGTTCATCGAATCTTAAAGTTTAAACAATCTCCTTGGTTAAAAAGTTATATAGATTTAAATACCCACATGCGTTCGCTGGCATCAACTGATTTTGAAAAAGATTTCTTCAAACTCATGAATAATTCTGTTTTTGGAAAAACCATGGAAAATGTTGCAAAACGTGTAAATGTTAAATTATTAAACCACTGGGAAAATCATGGTAAATCTCAAGGAGTTCAATCTTTAATAGCTAAACCTGAATTTCATAGTTTATCAATATTTTCTGAAAACTTAGTAGCTGTGCAACTAAAAAAAACAAAAATATATTATAATAAACCAATCTATCTTGGATTCTGCATTTTAGATCTATCGAAAACCTTAATGTATCAATTCCACTACGAATATATGAAAACCAAATATCAAGACAATCTCAAGCTTCTTTATACAGATACCGATAGTTTAATATATCAAATATTCACCTCTAACTTTTATGAGGACATGAAACCGGACCTAAATTTACATTACGACACATCGGATTACAAACCCAACAACGAATATGGGTTGCCGTTAGTAAACAAAAAAAAGCTAGGTTTTTTCAAAGATGAAAATAATGGTAAAATTCTAAAGGAATTTGTAGGTCTCAGATCAAAAATGTATGCCTTGGATATTCAGAACAATGGTGTTATATCTAAAGCTAAAGGAATTAATAAGTGCGTTACTAAAAAATTAACTCTTAGTGACTATAAGACTTGTTTGTTTGAAAAAACAATACAGTATGCTCAAATGTTGCGATTTAAATCAATAAAACATAGTATATTTACTCAAAATATCAATAAAATATCGTTATCTTACAATGATACTAAACGATACTTATTAAAAAATTCAACAGACACACTAGCGTGGGGTCATTACAGGGTGCCAAATCAAACATTTTAGTTTAAACCTTATATCTGTTGTCGATGTAAATAAATACTTACGTAAACTATAGTACATTCTTTTCTTTTTTTTCCATCATTATTTTGTACATTGTATATTTTAGAAATCAAATCTAAATTGTAGAATACTGTATTAAGAATATGTAACCTCAATTGTGGGATTGGTATCCATTGTAAATATTTAAAATTTATTTTAAGTTTTGTAAATACAAATTAGTGTACATGAAACTTTTGTATATAAGTTTATGGGTTTAAAATGATTGTCTTGAGAAGTTAATGTTTAGTAAAAGAATGTTTACTTTTATAAGTTATGTAATAAAATCTATACGTAAGAATTGTATTTTTTCTTGTTTCTTCTCAACAACCTCCTTTTTGTAGCACTAGTAGACATAATAAAAAAGCAAAAGTATTAAAAACATTTTTTTTTTTTATTTATTTCCTATTCCATGTTACTATAAATGTTTGTAATTCTTTGATTCCTTTCATTTGAAGTCCATACGTTTTCATATCAACACACAGTAAGAGAATTTATAATGATACATTTTCTTCACCCTTTCACCACTATTGTGGCAGGACCTAGTGGTTGTGGTAAAACTCAGTTTGTTACAAACTTTTTGAACAATGCAAAAGAAGTATGTAATGTTGAATTTGATGAAATTATTTGGTGTTATGATGAAATGCAACCTTTATACGATCTGAAAAATGTAAATTATAACCAAGGAATACCAGATTTTTCTATATTTGATGGGAAAAGACCCAAACTTCTCATAATTGATGATTTGATGAGAGAATCAGATGGACGAATCGTTGATATTTTTACAAAAGGTAGTCATCATAGAAACCTAAGTGTTTTCTATATAACTCAAAACATATTTCATCAAGGTAGGGGACAACGTGATATTTCATTGAATACTAGCTATATTGTATATTTCAAGAATCCAAGGGATAAAACACAAATCCGCTACTTGTCACGACAAGTCTATCCAGAAAACCCAAAATTTGTAGATGAAGCTTACAAAGATGCCACTAAAGATGCTCATGGTTACCTTATGATTGATCTGAAACAAAATACAGATGACATATGTCGTTTTAAAACTAAAATATTTCCTTTTGATGGACATTGTACTGTATACGTTCCTAAAAAAGGGTTTAAATACGATAAGAATCAACATGTTTTAATCAGTTCCAAATAATGTCTGCAAGAGTAAACACATATAAACATTTACTTGAAGCGCTGCAGTTACTTAAACCAAAGTATCGCACGGCGTTGTTAAAATCTTGTGATGATGAAGAGATTAATATTATTTGCGAGTGTATTTACAACGTTTTAAAGGGGAAAATACCACTGGAAAAAAAAGATAAATCAAAGCTAAAAAAATATAAAGACACATTACGAAACTTAGTTTCGAAGGGGAAACATAAATTTAGAAAAACTGTTATTATTCAAAAAGGAGGTGCATTTCTACCTATAATATTAGGTGCGGTTTTAAGTGCTTTATTAAGCTCTGTAGCATAAATAAAATGGAAAACACAAAAAAAATGTTGTTAGTTGAACCAGATTTTATTGAGAGATTGAAACGAAATGATAGTGTATCCGAAAATGTATCATCTCGTCTAGATGGAGAGATGCAAAAAATACTTAAGAGTAAAATGAACGATCGTGAAAAGTGGGCATTATATTCTCAAGCACTACAACGATTTTTACACTTTATTGATTCAGATCGAAAACCATTTAAAATACCAATTATGATGGAGGGGGTTGATCAACACAACAATGAAAGTAAGGAAGTAATTAAAAATGAGGAACATGAAAATTATGAATCAGTATCAAATAAAACGTTACCAGAAGGTGATGTTTCTACAAATACTGTAACAACACCGTCTGGAACAAATCCAGAACTTGTACAATTTAGTCCATCTCGTATCATAGAAAATTTACCAAAATCATATGAGAAAAAAACTAGAACTTTATTGGAATATATTGTTTTGAGTAACCCAAAAATTTGGTGGAAAACTAATGGAGAAGTTGTAATATACAATCGAACTATTCCAAATAGCAATATTCTAGATTTGGTAAGCGATACGGTTAGATCTCTTAAACGTCCAAAACCAACAGGATGGGAAGAGTTTGCTTCAGTATTAAGGGATATAAAAGTGCCTACGTATTGTATAGGTAATCCTACTAATCTAGAATTTATAAATAAACCTCGCACATCATCTGTTCCGTCAAGTGCGCGATCGTCATCATCTTTTAAAGCCACAAGCACCAGTACACCTCTTTCAAGTGGACTCCTCAGGGCAAAAAAGAAATTAGAGTGGGAAAAATGGAACCCTTAGTAGACATTCATGAAATTTACTATGATGTCTCCAATCCAGCTGGCTATAGTAGTTTAAATAAATTAAGTCAACAAATGAAAGGTCGAATGAACAAAGATGAAGTAAAAAAATGGTTACAATCTCAAGAGACGTACACGTTACATAAACCTATTCACAGACGATTCGCCAGAAATAGATACATTTTATCTAACTTTAATGAACTCTGGCAAGCTGATCTTAGTGATATGAGTACTTACAGTGAATATAATGATGGATACAAATATATTCTGTGTGTTATTGATGTGTTCAGTAAATATGCTTTCGCAAGAGCTATGAAGAAGAAAGATTGCACAACTGTTATTAAATGTTTTGAAAGCATATTTACCGAAGCTAATTCTACTCCTCGTCACATCCAGTCTGATAAAGGTACCGAATTTGTTTCAAAGGTAGCTAGAGATTACTTTAAGAGCAAAAACATTAATTATTATACTACTAATAATCCCGATATTAAAGCAAGTATAGTAGAAAGATTTCAAAGAACTCTTAAAATGAAAATGTGGCGGTACTTTACTCATAAAAATACTTACAATTATGTAGATATTTTGCAAGATCTCCTTTATTCTTATAACCATAGCTATCATTCTAGTATTAAAATGCGACCTATTGATGTAAATTCTGATAACATCATGACTGTTTGGTGTAATTTGTATGATAGAAAGAAGGATAGACAAATTTCATTGGAAACTACAAAACTGAATGTTGGTGATCACGTTAGAATTACAAAATATAAACATATTTTTCAAAAGGGTTATGAAACTAATTGGAGTGATGAAATATTTACAATTGAATCAATAATAAACCGATTTCCGCGAGTTGTCTATACGTTAAGGGATTTAGATGGTGAACCCATCGTTGGTACATTTTATTCTAAAGAATTACAAAAAGTAACTTACCTCCCCACCATTGAATATAAAATAGATAAAATAGTACGCTCGCGTGGTGTTGGTGCCAGAAAAGAAGTACTAGTGAAGTGGCGAGGTTATCCTAACAAATTTAATTCTTGGATACTCGCTTCAAGCTTGAAAAAAATATGATGGATAACAGTTTTTATATTACACTGTTAAGTAACAGTTCCGCAGACTACTATACGGACAATACAACTGCACACTTCTTAACCAAATTACCCAAGAGTATAAAACTGGAAGGAGAATGGGTAGTTGGATTAGTAGAATTTCAATACCCCTGTTCAATGTATAATGTTCAAGATCATGAAAATATGATTTATTTAAAAAAGAAAGTAGTGTCATCCTCTGATAAAACAACCAAAATTGTGGATATAAAAAGTCATATACCAGCGACTACATATGATAGCGTTGAACATTTTATTAATGCTTTCAATGAAAACCCACAATTAAAAAATAACATTAAATTTAGATATGATAATTTGACCAAAATGGTTGGGGTATCAACAATCAATAATGACTTAACCTCTTTTATAACAACACCAATACTAAGTCTGCAGTTAGGTTTTAAACCAAGAACTAATTTAAGAGAAGTTACATTTGGGAAAAACCCCGTTAATTTATATTTAGGATTACCATCACAATTATTCATTTATACCGATATCATACAACCACAGATAGTTGGTGATGTTATAACAACATTGCTTAGAATAATACCATTAGACCCTACAAAATTTATTTATGGTGCATATAAAACACACATTTTCTCACCCGCTCATTATGTATCTGTTTTGCGTAGAGAATTTGACACCGTGGAAATAGATATAAGAACAACTACCGGTGCAAGAGTGCCATTTCAATTCGGAAATTCTTGTGTGAAACTACACTTTCAACGAATAAAATGAATCATAAAAAATCATATCACTCTTGTCCCTACGATCATTATTATTCACATCAAGCTGGATCTGGTGTAGGAATTGTCTATAAAGGTGTTCCATTTCAACGGGGTCATGGTATAGGAAGTTTTTTGGGAGGACTATTTAGATCAGTAATTCCATTATTATCCAGTGGTTTTAAAACCGTGGGGAAAGAAGCGTTAGATGCTGGTGTTGGTTTGTTATCTGATATGATAAACTCACGTCCTATGGATAGTTCAGTTAGGACTCGATTTAAAGAAGCTAGTGCTAAATTAAAAAGAAAAGCTGATGAAAAGATTGATTCTCTCATGTCGGGATCTGGGTATAAAATGTCAACCAAAAGACGGGAACCTCTCATTACCTCGAAAGCATCACGCCGAAGAGGAACTAAAAGAAATAAATATAGTGACGATATATTTTCAAAGTAAATCATGTCATTCCTACATAGTCATTCGTGTGAATGTGCAAAATCTGAATTAGATATATTTGCCCTTCCTTCGACTCAGACGAGTATTGAGAGTGGACAGTGGGTTCATTACAATCCAATTTCATCTTTAAGTGATGATGGCCCTATTGAGTTTCAAATCCCTGGATCAGGTGATGACTACATTGACCTATCACATACATTATTACACATAAAAGCTAAAATATTAAACCAAGATGGTACAAAGTTAAAATCTGATACTCAAGTTGCCCCCGTTAATAATTGGTTACACTCCCTTTTTAACCAGCTCGATGTGTATTTAAATCAAAAACTCATCTCACCACCAAACAATACATATGCTTACCGTGCTTATATGGAAAATCTACTTAACTATGGACCAGCCGCTAAAGAAACTCACCTCACATGTGGATTATGGTATGAAGATACAGCACATTATGTGGATGCCGTTGATGCAAATAACAAAGGGTTTCAAAAAAGAATGGAATTTGTTAAAAATAGTAATCAAGTTGAAATGATTGGACACTTACATGGCGATATGTTTAATCAAGAGAAGTTTCTAATCAATGGTGTAGAAATGCGTGTTAAGTTAGTGCGATCAAAAGAATCATTTAATCTTATTTGTCACCAAGATAAGAAATTTAAGGTACAAATAACGGATGCTAGCCTTATCATAAGAAGAGCTAGAATCAGTCCTAGTGTTTTGTTAGCCCACCAAAAAGTGTTAGCATCAACAACAGCAAAATATCCTATCACAAGAGCTGAAGTGAAGGTTCTGACAATACCATCGGGAATACAGGGTAAAACTTTGGATAACATATTTCTTGGACAAGTACCTAAGAGATGTATTATTGGTTTTGTATTAAATTCTGCGTTTAATGGTAATCTTGCATTGAACCCTTTCAATTTTCAACATTATAACATGAATTCTTTCAGTTTATTTGTAGATGGTCATGAAGTTCCTTCTAAAACTTTACAACCATCATTTAGCACTGGTTTAATAGCATCATCATATCACACTCTTTTTTCTGGGACTGGCATTCACTTTCACAATGAAGGTAATGCAATAAGCAGAACCGATTATAGCGGCGGTAACTGTTTGTTATGTTTTGATCTAACTCCTGATCTATCAGCAAGTTCAACCTCACACTGGAACCTTGTACGACACGGAAGTGTTCGAATAGAAGTTCGTTTTGATTCAGCTCTGAGTACTACTGTTAACTGTATTGTGTACGCTGAATTTGATAATGTTATTGAAATAAACAAAAATCGCGAAGTATCTGTAGATTATAACAGTTAAGATAAATATAAATACAATGACATTAGTAAAGAATTTCATTTCTTCTTAATCATTGATCCAAACATCATCGATGAATGTATTATATTTTAATCTACTATGGATACTAATGAAATTAAATATTGTATGGAAAAACTAGACTCTAGATTGAAATCAAACGTATTTGCTGCTAACCAAATCCCTATTCGGTTTGATCTTCCAGTTTTTATTATAAGCAATTTGGATCCTGATTCGAAACCAGGTTCCCACTGGGTTGCTATACATATTGATACTGATGGTGTAGGGGAATACTTTGATTCGTTTGGACGGAAACCTACTGGGTATCATAAGTTATTTTTAAATAGAAATGCGAAACGATGGTTTTATAACCAAAAACCACTTCAACATTATTTTACTTCAGTTTGCGGTGAATATTGTTTAGTTTACTTATATTTTAAGTATCAAGGGAATAATATGAGTGATTTGCTGAGTTTGTTTTCTGAGAATTTTTTATGTAACGATTTAATTTTAAGAAATATGTTTAAATTCATTTATTTCAGTTTGTGATGAATATTGTTTACTTTACTTATATTTTAAGAATCGAGGGTAACGAAGGGTATAACGATTTAATTTTAAGAAATATGTTTAAATTCATTTATTTCAGTTTGTGATGAATATTGTTTACTTTACTTATATTTTAAGAATCGAGGGTAACGAAGGGTATAACGATTTAATTTTAAGAAATATGTTTGTCATTTTTGTAAAATAAAACAATGTGTTCACTAAAAACTGGCTTTTATTTCTATATGAATACCATAAAAGATAAAAAAAACACATTATTACCACTTCTACACGAGAAACAAAAATACTACACTTAAGAATAGATTTCGGTTTAAAAGGAAAAAAGAACATTTTTTACAACAACTTCAGACAATAAGAGTTAAAATTTAGATAAGAACAATGACGACAGGTTTGGTTCAGTTGGTAATGATCATACCCACTGTTCCAACGGTTGCGGGTTCGAATCCTGCTAGGGACAAACATTGTGTGATGAGCATGAATGTTTGTACCCGAGTCATGGATGTTTAGTATATAAGAACAATGAGGTACATTAAGAGGTACCGACCCTTCACTAGAACTTAGGTGTGCAATAAAACATTACACTAAAGTTTATGAGTTTTAAGAAAAAGCAATACGATACTAAAATATTTTTGTTATACAAATGAAGGTTGTTTTTAAGTTTATGGGTTTTTTATGTAATAAAAATTTAACCTAGTCTTAAGATAACACAAGCACAATTCACAATTTCTTATTGTCTATAAAATATTTAACACAGGTGTCCTTTTCCACCAATTGTTTTGTGATGTTAAAAATAACATCACGAGTGCTTTCAAGTTGTTTGTCTTCCTCTGAAGACGTATAAAACTTCAACCTGACGTCAGCGTGTTGCCACTGCTCCCCTGGTGCAATGTTCTTGATTTTTTGAATATCAAAAATTTCTATTTTTATCAAATGGGATGAGTAAACGCCGTCATCTTGTCCCGATGATATGTATATTATGCCACACCGTCATTAGTGCTTTGTGAAACACTTGAAGACTTTTTCGCCGATTTAGGTTTCTTTTTTGGTCTTTCAAAAAATCCATCTATGCTGTTTCCAGCACGCTTTCTCGCGATAGCTTGTTTTACTTGGTGTCCAACCGTTCCTTCTTCATCGCTAGCTTCGCCATTAGTCTCAAGGTAGTAATAATTCTTGAAAGTATTGTCGGTAAACTGAAACCAATTACACAACTATTTAAAGCACTATCAAAAACTATGAACACGAGTGAAAAATAGATAGAGTCCAATGGATCGTGTTGTTACAAGTTAAACTTGGACATTTATTAAATTACATGATATTAGGACAACGTTCCAAACACGGAATCTCCTCAGATTTGTAGTGAGTTCTATCATCAAAAGAGTCATGTAGCATGGGTTAGGCTAGGTTAGGTCACATAAATTAAAAAGCAGTTAATTTAAATACTTACATCCATAATGTGGAGTCGATAAACACTACACCAAAAACACTTTAGCACGATTCAACACTGTACTACTGTATACTAACAGAGCTCTGATAGCAAGCACAACTGGAGTCGAAATACATATAAAACGTTTCCATCCTTCGGTTTTTATAAGGATGCAACAATAGTTTACCGTTAAAATCTCGTCTTAACTAGTTGGAACGCGTTTGCTGCATTCACCGACACCGAAATAATAAAATTACAATAGTCATTCGGCCCTTTGTTAATAGACGCCCATCATAAAAACATTAAACCTTTTTATTATTTAACAATAGATAGAGTCCAATGGATCGTGTTATTCGTGTTGTTACAAGTTAAACGACCACCCAATTATACAAAGAACTGAATAGTTCTATAAACACATACGCTAACACAAGTTATAAAATATATTTAGGCAATAACTACTTGGATATTTATTAAATTACATGATAATTAGAACAACGTTCCAAACACGGAATCTCCTCAGATTTGTAGTGAGTTCTGTAGCATAGGTTAGGTTAGGTTAGAACTGTGATCAATTAAAACCAAAGTGGCAGTAGTATAGAAATAGTTTAGGTATTCATCAAATTGTTGAGAGGACAATTAAAAGTGAGCTCGAGTAGACAATAGAAAAGGATCGGTGGGTCAGGTACGCTTTGAAATGGCAAACAATAGCAACCGAGAGCACGAACACACAATAGAAAAGGGTCCGCGGATCAGGTAAGGATTGAAATGGTAAACAATAGCAACCGAGCATGGATAGACAATAGAAAAGGGTCGGTGGTCTAGATAAGGGGTTTGGATTTTTTAGTGAAGATATAGCACATCGTGTAGGTCGTAACCGAGCTATCTGAGAGTCCTGAGACCTATCCCAAACGTTCCAAGTGGGGGCCTTTTTTTTTTTTTTTTTTTTTTTTAGGGGATGGTGGTCCGCCTACCGCCCAATTTCACCCCACGGACCCGCCCACCCCGTGTTCCAGAATCGGCGAATACCTACTACTTTCATTCTCAAATGTGTGTAGGTTCCGTCATTCAGTTTTCCTTCACCGAGAAGACATCGTAAATCTACCCTCTGCGTGAGAGGCAGTAGGTTAAACCACTAGGCTATCACGGCTTCCACCCAGAAGACTACCAAAGTTAGTACCATAAGTCAAAGACGTCCACTACTCCAAAGCTCAGCACTCAGACCGGTCCTGTGCCACTTGCATCCACTCGATGCCCGCGACCTATTTTCGCTTGTACCTACCTACTGTGTAACAAAACGTCGCCTTTGAGCGAGGCTCAAGCAAGAGGTTGTAACCCTAATGTATCACTATACCAGTAGAGATTTTCTACTATCTAAAGTCCCGCCCCTTCAAAATTCAAAACACTTCAATGTATTTAAAAAGTACCACCAACATTCTCAGCACATGTGCTCGTCTCGTATGCTCGTTTAGCCGATCTAGTACCCCAGTACATTATCAATATGTATTGGGCTCTGAGACTATCAATAGGGTATTTTCGGTAAAGGACCTTGGTGTCTTGTTTGACGCTCGTCTCACATTTCATGAGCACATTCGAGCACTTACCACTGCTTGCTATCGCAGATTGGGATTCGTGATACGTAACGTTAAAGACTTTCATGATCCTAACGCGATAAAGCTTGTATACAATGCTTTGGTTAGGAGCAAGCTGGAGGCATCTTCGCTTATTTGGAATCCCCATGAGTCATCATATACTTTACTCATTGAAAAAGTGCAAAAAAACCTTTCTCAGGGCTCTATATAAAAAAGTCAAGAGGGTTTATCCCTAAAGTTGGCAATGTCGCATATAACTGTCAAATGTTTCGCTGTTTTTATTAATTTCTCAATATTACTGAATTAAAAAAGAAGTAATCATTCTATGGTTGAATGACGCGTCTCGTTTTATATTTGTTGGTTAGGCATTCAAATGATAAGATTACATTAAAACGCATGAAAAATGGGATGGAAAGTTTTCAAAAGATAGTACTTCCATAATCCTAAAAATTTCATGTTCCTATGATAATCGTTGTAATCCATACTTAATGTTTTATTCAACCATAGAGCGATAATTCATATTTTCATTCAGCAATATTCAGAAATTAATGAAAACAACGAAATATTTGACAGCTATTTGCGACGTTGCCAAGTCTTGGAGTAAATCCTCGTAAGGGATACTATCCTTACCTTTATCCTACAAAATTTCTTTTAGGTACTTTAGAATATAATTCCCTAGAGGTACGGCGGAATTATAGTCTCTTCGTTAACACCTGCCGAGTATTGAGAGGCGAGTCTGACTGTCCAGAATTGGTAGGTCAACTTGTCAGGCTGTTTGTACCTGATGTTCGCGAAGTGACCCTCAGACCTCGTGTCCGCCCTCTTCTGGCCGTGCCAGTGACACGCACTGTGTCGTGTAGGAATTCTCCTCTGGTCCGTGCTCTCGGATTTCGGAATGCGCTACTGGCATCAGCACCAGAATGTAATGTGTTTGCTTGGCGATGGGTGGCTGTTTGCTGTGAATGCCTTAAATATTGTGAGATGATGGATAAAAGAGAATCCAGTGTTATTTATTAAGCTATATGTTTTTACTTTAGTAATTAATGTGTACCTACATTTAATTTACCAGTGCATTGGTGTCCTACTGTAAAGCTGTGTAAATAAAATTGATAAATAAATAAATGTGTGCGTGCTGAGACACCAATCAACTATGCGTTGAGAGAGTTGGTGGTGCTTTTAAAATAATAATAAAATAAAAAAAACTTTGAAATGTGAAGGCGCGGCACTTTAGATAGTAAAAGATCTCTACATGAGACTGCATACTCAGTGCGTAGGTACATCATACACAAGCTGGGACCTCCTCTAGGGCTGGCAGACCTCCCCATCAAGGGAGGCATAGCATAGTTCCAACGCGGGTTAAGTGCGGATCGAGTACTTCGCACTCATTTTAGCGTCCAGATTGATTCAACAAAGGTAGATATTAAGATCTATTTCCCTTCGCTTTCAACGTATTAAAATTAAACCGTTTTACCATGTTTTCCATTACATTTCGTGAGTAAAAGATGCGAGATAAGCCAGTCGTGGGCTTCTCACCACAGTGCCTACACGTTTCCGGGAAGGTCTCACGTACTCTTATGTCACTACCGTTTGATGGGGCAGATAGGTAGAAAGTTGGAGGAGCTACTTTAAAGGGTACGCCCATACGACTAACATGAAGATACTTTTGGGAGGTTTAATTGGGAAATGGTGGAATGCGTTGGTCATGGGACGACCGGATTTCCTGATATTCATTTGTATACCAATATCCATACTTAATATTATAAATGTGAAAGTGTGTTTGTTTATCTGTTTGTCCTTATAGGATACTTTTTATCCCGATATTTCCACGGGAAAGGGTTTCCCCCGGGTCAAACCAATTTTTCAATACTTCTATAACTATAACTGTATATATGTATGTATAGTATCATCGGGTACGCAAATTCTAAGTCTACGCGGGACGAAGTTCAATCACTACATACTATAAAACAAAGTCGCTTTCCGCTGTTTGTCCCTATGTATGCTTAGATCTTTAAAACTACGCATGCGGATTTTGATGCGGTTTTTTTAATAGATAGAGTGATTCAAGAAGAAGGTTTTTGTATATAATTTGTTATTTTTTTCTTTTTGGAATATAGCATAGTTTTTTTTTGGCAAGCATGGGACATGCAAAAAACTCGTTTTGAAAATTCACCCACTACTACTTCAACCTATTTGCGTCCCACTGCTGGGCACAGGCCTCCTCTACGTTTCCCGCTTTGTTGCGAATTAATTTATCATAGCGCAATATCGACCTTAACCCCTCACAATATGAATAACAAAGTGACAGGCATGAACAATATTATAAAATAAACCAATTTCGAGAATTCCCTTGGAGGCGGAGATCCGCGTGTCGAATGAACAAACGGACAGACACATGTCAAGAGATTAGCTTCTCGTCCTTGACAGTTGTGAAACGTTTCTACATGTTTGTGGTCATTTATTTAACTAGCTTTTTATAATGGGTGATTCGTTTGTTGACGTAAGTGCAGTTAGATGTTGGATTGTGAAATTTGCCGGTGGTGGTACCTGATGTCAGGTCCGTCTGGATGGCTACCACCGATACCCACCATCTTACGGGTCAGCCTGCCCAAGAAGGGTTTAAACGGAACCCTTCTTGTACATTAATTTTGACTTTACAACTACTACTACTACTACTACTACAGCCTATTTGCGTCCCACTGCTGGGCACAGGCCTCCTCTCATCACGAGAGGGTTTGGGCTATAGTCCCCACGCGGGCCCAGTGCTGATTGGGAACTTCACACACCTCTTTGAATTACTTCGCAGATGCGTGCAGGTTTGCTCACGATGTTTTCCTTCACCGAAAAGCTCAGTGGTAAATTCAAATTGAATTTCGCACATAAGTTAACTTAGAGATGCGAGCGGGAATCGAACCCCCGATCCTCTGCATGAGAGGCGGTAGGTCGAACCACGGCTTCTATACATACTTAAAATACCTTAAGACTTTACAACAAAAGGGCCTAACTGTGCTTTCTATACAAACTTGGTCTTTTGGTCTCTACACGGCAAAGTTTTCTCACTTACCATATTAATTGGTTTGTGGTCAAAATAATCGTGAACAAAAGCCGTCAATGTCGCAAAATGAAATAGTTAAATGCCACAGAAATGCCTGTAATTATTAAAATAATATTAAAATTGCGAATTTGTCCTTGGCGGGCAATTTCGTGACACCTTCTGGTCCAATTTTGTATCCGACATCTTCTTTCAAACTGTACAAACTATCTTCAACTCTCCGCGGTTGAAAATACGTTCAAAATAAAACAATCTAAGCTAGATTTGAAAACCACCGCCATTTTAACTTTGCAGTTGGAAAAATCTTTCATTACTAAAAGGGTCCTTAAGTTGAAGCCTGTAGGGTGTTCTTATCCTTGCTCTATTAAATGCGTTTGGAATATAGTTTTGGTGTTGCAAAAAGCACCGCAGAGAGGAAAGGGGAGCAATTGTGGTCTTTTTGTTTACGCGTTGCGCAGGCGCCGCGTGAAAGCCTTGATCTTGAAAGAGTACCTGCAAATTTAACACAAAGCCATTTACTACTACAGCCTATTTGCGTCCCACTGCTGGGCACAGGCCTCCTCTCACCACGAGAGGGTTTGGGCTATAGTCCCCACGCGGGCCCAGTGCGGATTGGGCCATTTATTGGTTTACAAATTCAAATTCAATCATTTATTCAGCAAATTGGCCACATAGGGGCACTTTTACACGTCAGAAAAAGAATTTACCAGCGCTTCCTAGACCCATTGCTTGAGAAGAAGCGCCGCAACAAACTCAAGCAGAAGGCCTATTTTCAAAATTTACGACACTATCGTCCAGCCATCCATCCACAACGGCCTATTTACGGCCCACTGCTGGGCACAGGCCTCCTCTTATCACGAGAGGGTTTGGGCTATAGTCCAAACGCGGGCCCTGTGCGGATTGGGGACTTAACACATGCTTGAATGACTTCGCAGATGCGTGCCGGTTTCCTCACGGTGTTTTCCTTCACCGAAAAGCGCAGTAGTAAATTCAAATTGAATTTCGCACATAAATCATTTCAGAGGTGCGAGCCGAATTCGAACCCCCAACCCTCGGCATGAGAGGCGGCAGGTCAAACCACGGCAGGTAATTATAAAAATTCTTAAAAGGAAGGTGAACTATGAATATGACATTATTTATGTCTGTACATTACATTATAATTGTTTGTACATTATGTCTGTACTGTTCCTTGAATGTGTGGTGTTCAATAAAGTATATTGTATTGTATTTTATGAAACACACCAGATCACGATCAAAAGTCATCTGTAATTAAAGAATGTCCATTTTGTAACATTCACTCCTTCATCCTCCAATTAATTTGATGCGCTGTCCAGAGTATTTAACCAAATCAGACAGTGCCTCGATCGGACAGGTCACGAGCGGCCTTACTGTTCCAATTATAATCAATTCTAATTACAATTATAATAACCGCTAATGATGCTAAAGTGATCGTCCAGTGCAATGTTGCTATCTAGTCACAATTTCGGGAGAAGTGGCAGAAATTGTATCTGTAAGTTGCTTTGTGGAAAAACCTTAATTATTATGTAAAAAGCTAACAACAGATGACAACTGGAAAACACGAAAATTTCAATTCCAAAGCAGCATGTTTCAGCATGTATAAAATCAAAGACTTACTAAAAACAAGTTACTAAAGTTACTAATATATTTAGGTAAGAAATCAACTTGGTTTTTCGTTACCATAATCAGGCCCAGGTCCAGGTTTAATATTATGAGTACCTATAGTTATAGCGAATCGAATTCCTGTAGAGATCTTCTACTATCTAAAGTCCCGCGCAGTTACATTTCAAAACGCTTCAATGTATTTAAAAAGCACCACCAACGCTCTCAACACACACTGAAAAAATACTGTGATTGATTTTACAAAAGTTTTACTAAAGCTTACTAAATTTTTAGGTTGATTTGGGACCTACACACTAAATTTGTTGATTTTACTAAACATGTACAGGTTGATATTTACAAAATCAGTTTAGTATAATAAACATGTTTGTCAAGTATTTTTTATTGCATATTTTGTATCTACTGTAGTCATATTTAGCAAATCAAAAATATATATCTAGCAAAAGAGGTACATTGATAATACTGAAAACTTAAGTATATTTTACAGACTTCACATTGTACTCTTGACTGAATTGATTTTGTAAATTCACCGATATGTTTTGTGGGTTTTACTAAATACACTGCCGTACCGTGTACAATTGTATTATTGTAATTTTAAAAAGTTTCATTGGTATTTTTTACAAAGGTATCTTTCGTACATTTTAGTGAAAAGAATTGGTACGATTTACAAAACTTCCTGCTGTATTATCGATGAAATTAGTTTCATAATCACTAATAGATTCATTAAGTAGTTTGGACATGTATAGCTCTTGCATATATCACTAAATAGATTATTTAGGTTTTGCTACTTCTCTATGGTCAGTCTTACTGACACAAATTTAGTGCAGTTTACTTAATGACTTTCGTAAAGTTTACGATAAGTTTTACGATACCAAGGGTGGTATTTTTAATTATTTTTTAAATCGTAGTTACTATACTTCTTTGGTTGTTTTTAATATCTAATTTGAGTAAAATTTAGCTAACAGCTTCTGTAATTTTTACTATAGGAATTGTTGTATTGTTCACTAAACGGCTTTTGTATGTTTTACTGTACTGAGGATTGTTTTTTTGATGAAAAAAAATAGTGGCAGTTACTTCATTCTTTGTTATACTTACTAACCCACTTTAATATCGCTTACACACTTTACTTCCATGTATGCAACTAAACAACTTTCATATGTAAAAAAAACATTTGGTACACTAAACGGCTTTTGTATGTTTTACTGCACCAAGGATTGTACTTTTTTAGTAGCTGTTACTATATCATTTTAGTTGTTTTTCATACCTAATTTATTAAAATTTATCTAACAGCTTCCTGTAATTTTTACTTTATCAAGTATTGTACTATCAACTTCATTGTTTGTTGTATTTACTACCTCTTTAGAATACATATAATACGCCCTTACGTGAATTCCATTAAACAGCTTTCGTATGTCCTTCTAAAGCTAGT
Organism: Aethes cnicana; assembly: GCA_963971205.1. Lineage (NCBI taxonomy): Eukaryota > Metazoa > Arthropoda > Insecta > Lepidoptera > Tortricidae > Aethes > Aethes cnicana. The sequence goes on from OZ020291.1 coordinate 11,515,110, forward strand.
ATTGTTCCTACTGTTCACTTCATGATGTTTGCAAGTTTTCTTTAGTGTGATTAATAAATGACTCTATTATGTATCATGGTAAATATACGATATAACAAATTTGTTGATAATTATAAAGTTATAGTTTTCTCTTAATTCACCTGTCTTCATTTGAAACGTAATACAAGCACTTGTAAATAGCACAAAAGTAAATGAGAAAACTTTATAAAATTTATCAAGTAAACAGTAGAAACAATACTGGCTTTAGTTGGGCATACAAAAGCAGCTTAGTGGAATGCACATTCCATATTTTACTAAATAAAAAAAAAGTAGGTAATTATTACAAAGAGTGAAGTTGATAATACAATGTTTCTTACACTAAAAAATATGAACAGAACGGTTCATTTTCATAATAAGTAGAGTAGAATAGTTTTCATTTACACCTTGAACCATTTACCCAAATAAAACTAATGATGTACTTACTAATTATCTACAGATAAAACATACAAACGCTGCTTATATTACACAAGAGTATTCAAGACCTTGAAAATTCAAGTAGGTACAACAAATGTACTAAGAACACAAGCAATAAATTATTCAAGCGCGATGAGAATACGATTCGAGTTTAGTTAGCAATATGAAAAGACGTGATCTTATGACCAAACTTTACAAAATCAACTATGATTAAGAATAATCCAGAAGACATTTTGTGTTGAAATGCAAAGATAATAATTTTAGCCAGGAAATATCACCTGGTTAAAATTATTATCTTATTCTGGATCTTATTATTCTTATTCTGGATTATTCTATACATATACTGCTGATGTTCTTACTACATTTGTTGTACCTACTTGAATTTTCGAGGTCTGAAATATTACATTAGTACTGTTTTGCCACCACTACTTTTTTTTGAAACCTGTTTTAATCGAGCCTGGATAACATACCTACGTACTATTTTGTAAAAGAAACTAACTCAAATATTAAGATTGGTCGAGACAAAAAAAAAACAAATTTATAATAAAAATCAATTTTTATTTACATTTAAGACAAACTTAATTACTTAACCCCTGTTATTTAACATTAACTTAATTATCATAAAGATAAGTATTTATTCTCCTCACAGAAAACTGAAATATGGTACCTACTGGATAGAAGTCATAGAAGTTGAAGCTGGGGCTCTATTCGAAGTGTTAAATAGGGACAGGAAGATTCCCTATCGCTGCCCTCACGCGTCGCGGCGTTGCAACCGAACTTTAAGCACCTAGAATTAAAGTTCAACTAGAGCGCGTGGCGCGTGAGCGCAGCGATAGGGAATCCCCCTGTCCCTATTTAACACTTCGAATAGAGCCCCCGGTCGCTGGATGTTTGACTGTGTATGTTAATGAAGACAGGAAACATATTTTACGTCACCCATGGCCGTAAAGTGTGATTTTCTGCCCGCTACGCGGAAAGAAAATCTCACTTTCTGGCCAAGGTAAGACGTAAAACTTTTGACAAACCACGGGCGGTAATTCGTAAAGCCCCAGATCGCATATTTATGGCCCTCACCTTCGGTTCGGGTCACAAACACCTGCGATCTGGGACATTAACGAATTCACCACCCTAGGTCTGTAATGTACTATAAGAAAGTGAGAAAGTGATATTGTTTAGACATTTAATAATTTGCTTCTTCAAATAGAAAAGTATTTATGTCATCATATAACAGTGATTATGCACAGATTTCTCTGAAGAAAATAAAATCCTTGGAAATACTAATCTTCAAGAGAACAACTTGAAAAAAATACAATTTCTGCAAAAAATAACATAAGTATGAGGAAATAAGAGGAAATATGGTATTTCTTCGTGGATTTTTTGGAACCGCTTTTGCAGGTTTCGTCCTGAATTTTAAATTTAAAAAACAATACAAAAAAGCATGGCTGTTTTTTTACTGTACATACATAGATTCATGTAGGTATTATGATCTTGACAGACGCATTCCCTCAAAAGAAAATAAAGAACACCCATATGAATGATTAATGATCGTAACGAAATAACATAAATAGCTTTGGGGGTTTTAAGATGAGTTGCTATTTCAGTGGGTATCCGCAAATGCAAGTATCATTCGCAACGAGCTCCACGGTAAGTAAATTAATACCTTATTTGTAACCCCTGACTATTAGAATATTCCAAAGTTTAAGGTCATTTCGTCGTCATCTAGTTGGTCACAATGTTTCGACATTAAACATAACTTCGGTAATTCCTCCGAAGCCTAGAAAATGTAGTCTCTGATTTCTGAAATAAATAAAACAAAATATAATTGTAAAGCCTATTTTTTTTTTCTCACGCACCTGGAACCATGGAACCTTAACCCTTTAATGCCCAAGATTGTTTTTTTGGAATAAGGAAGTTTTTTGTCAAAAACCAGTTTATTGGGTGTATTTCTAAACAACAATGCGAATTAGAGGGCTAAAAAATAACTCGTTACACTACCTTCCACAGGATTTTCGTCAAGTAGATTTAATTCCCTTGATTTAAGGTTTTTGAAAAGTGGTAGAGCCTTTTCCACAAACACGGGCCACTTTTTTAAAAGGTTCAGCCCACAATTGGGATGCATGACGTCAAAGTCAGTTTCAATCTGAAAATAAGTAAGTCGTATTAGGCATGTATCATCCAACTGAATAGATACGATATCTAAACTAACATGAAAATACTACCTGTGTTGTATAAGACATAATATCGTCACTAGGTACTTAAAGTTACTTATATAATAACTAGCTTCTGCCCGCGACTTCGTCCGCGTGGAATTCGGTTACAGCTTTCCCGTAAGCCGTGGTGGCCTAGTGGTTCGACCTACCGCCTCTCATGCCGAGGGTCTGGGGTTCGATTCCGGCTCGCACCTCTAAGTTTACTTATATGCGAAATTGAATTTGAATTTACCATGAGCTTTTCGGTGAAGGAAAACATCGTGAGGAAACCTGCACGCATCTGCGAAGTAATTCAAAGATGTGTGTGAAGTCCCCAATCCGCACTGGGCCCGCGTGGGGACTATAGCCCAAACCCTCTCGTGATGAGAGGAGGCCTTTGCCCAGCAGTGGGACGCAAATAGGCTGAAGTAGTAGTAGTAGTAGTTTCCCGTAGGAAATACGTGTTTTTTCGGGATAAAAAGTAGCCTATATGTTGACCCGTGTTATAATCTACCCCCATGGCAAATTTTGTTGCAATCCGATCAGTAGTTTTTGAGTTAAACCCGGACATACATACATACGGTCACGTGACTTCAACAAGACTTCACTACATAGTATAAAATAAAGTCGCTTTCCTTTCTGTCTGTCCCTATGTATGCTTAGATCTTTAAAACTACGCAACGGACTTTGATGCGACTTTTTTAATAGATAGAGTGAATCAAGAGGAAGGTTTATATGTTCATACAAACCGCATTCCAAGCGGACGAAGTCGCGGGCAGAAGCTAGTATTATTATAATAAAATATAATAATATGATTAAAAAATATATATAGAATCAATCGTTAGCCTGGCTAAAACTCGAGAACTGCTGGACCGATTTGGCTGATTCATTTGTTGTCTTATTCTCTTTGATTCAGGGACGGTTTGTTTAGAAAAAAAACGGGAAAATTCTAAAGCAACAGCTAAAAAAAGAAAAATGACTTCGTATGGGAATCGCTTTTGTGGTGCTACGAAGTTCACCGGGTCAACTTGTACGAAAAAAAGTTAAAACGTACCAGTTTATAGGCTAGGCTTGATTTTAAACTTGGCCATTCAGAGATTATATCATGTATCGTGTGATCATGACAAGCTAAGTATTTCATTCTATAATCTCTTGTCTTGTCCCACTTCTCCATAATTTCAATAAAGGGTTCCATGTTATATTTGAGCCATAATTGGTGTTCTTCGGCCTCTTCTGGTGTGAGTGATGTGACAGTGTTACTGCATCCTAATTTTAGAAACAAAAATTATATCAGAAACCTGCCATACATAAAAGCAAACTCAAAAAATTTAACGTATCTTTGCAAAAGTGATTTCTTTTTGTTTTGAAACTACAACTTAACAACAACAATATGAATAAAACCTCCTTCAAAATTCTGAAAACAAATTCCATACACGTGTCACGTAGTCAGTTTACATAGGTCCTAAATAATAATCTATGCATACCTTCTGTGTCTTCTTTAGCAATTGGTGATTTGGCAATTGACGTTTTCCTCAATACACGTCTTTGATTGTGGTACCTATCAACCAACTTGCCTCTAGCCGGAATATACCTATGATTTCGCCGAATATTTCCGACTCGGAACATAGTATGTCTCCTAAAATTAATATAAGCACCAAGTTATTTTTATCTACTCACTGCCGCATTCTGATATAGGTGAGTGGGTATGGCCGCAAAAATTGTACCATAATACACTACTACACTTGTACATAATACTCATAACGCACTAAAGTAAAATTCGAGAAAAAGTAACACACGTGAAATTTGAAAGACCATAAATTTCACGTGGAGCTTTATTTTTTTTAGATATTTTTTCAAATGTACAAATTTTGGCGGCTATCGCCACGTACCTATTTATATAATTTTTCATGCAATAATCTATCTACAAGCTTTTTTCTAGAATACTGCAATATTTTACTACACACTACTTTATCACATAAGTGGGTATTTTTAGGAGAATGGCACGGAAAATTAGAATTAGTACCATATACAGGGTCAAGCAAAACGTTGTGACGATATTTTACCCACATAATTGGCTATCGATTCTAAGTAAATTGTATAAGTTTTTAATTTTTTCGAGTTGCTAACAAAGAAATATTACTTATGTATGGGATTGGTGGTGTGAGCGACGCCTAAATCCCATACAAAATCATTTTTTTTACCAACTCAAAAAAATTAAAAACCTATTAAATGTGCTTAGAATTGATAGCCGATTCTGTGGGAAAAATATCGTCACGTTTCGCTGTACCCTATATATTTTTTTGTTATTGGTGTTACCATGATTTTGCCAGTGTCATGTCGATATGAATTTATAATAAGTAATCAATTCGCACGCAAGAAAGTTTTTCGAGAATTATTGCTTTTTCTTGTATTGTATTAAATAATATGGTTAGTTATACTAAAAATTGTTAGTTAAGGCAAGAATAGAGTTAATTACTTAAATACAACACTCACAGAATGAACCATATTATATAAGTATAGGGTTCCGAAGTTGACGATGCCTACAGTACCTTTCTTAGACTTATTTAGCAACCCGCCCGACGCCCCTGCCGCTCGAGAAAAATCATTGGTTTTTTAATCATTTCATAAGTCGACTAATTACTCGTAAATTTATACAGCCTACTTAGCTTTGATAGTTTTCCTTTCAACTACGTTATATATGCCACAACCGTGATTTTTTTCAGCTATCCAAATACCACCATTTAGCTGGCAGGGGGGGGGGGGGGGACACACGTGACTCTTACAAAAAAAAGGACTTTAAAGCTTAATATTTCACAAACGCATCACTTAATCGAAAAATGGTTTTAACAAACCTACAATATTTTTTAAGACCTATTCAACGATATGCCACACCATGGGGTACGCAAGAAAAAAAAATTACATCCCCACTTTACCAGTAGGGGAGGTACCCTATAAAAAAATATATTTCAAAATTTTATTGTACCACTTTGTCAGCGTAACTAATATATATATTTATGTCAAATTGCAGCTTTCTAGAACTAATCATCTTCGAGCAATAGTGCGGACAGACGGACGGACGGACGGACGGACGGACGGACGGACGGACGGACGGACGGACATGGCGAAACTATAAGGGTTCCTTGTGGACTTCGGAACCCTAAAAATCATAGGTAAACTGAAAAAAAAAGGATGTTTTACCTAATTTGTAGCGTGTAAAAAGGGGATCTCCCCTTTAGGCGGCATTTGCCATCTGGCAAATGCCGCCTAGAGTGTGGAAAATATCATATCGGTTTCACTGCACTATTACCTACCTAAACTTAATTTAGAAAATTGCGTACTTAGTTTACGTAATTAGTTTTGTAAGTATTTGTTCGTAACGAAAGTTTGCTTATTATTAATTTACTTACTTAACACAACGCAACTAGTTCGGCTAATCCTTTTTTTTTCAGTGTATACCTAGGTACTTATTGTACCTATTTTTCAATTGTGTTTGACCGCGCAGTCCATAGTAGGTACACGAAAATAAACACAGTACTTACTTATCACTAAAATAACTTAGCTATCCGGTCAAACACCTACCTACTTAACTAGAAATTCTAAATTTACCATTGACTATGTGATTAAAATATTATTTTTTTTTTTTTCATATATGAAAATGTAAACTAAATATAAGACTTTAATTCTAATACTAATGTAATATTACATAAATACATAGAAATAATTGACATGTAACCGAATGTTGCCAATAAATTTATCTCATCTTATCTTAGAAATCATTTCAACTTTTTCTACTGGTTATTCGGCAACATGATAAAAATTTACTTAGTAGGTGTATATGGATAGCGAAATTACTAAAAAATTGACTTACCTTCGAACGCCTTAACAGTTGTCGGAGACAACCCCCATTCTGCCAAATAATGTAGACCTAGAATCAGGTCATTTTCTTCTAACTCTTCCATGTCTGACTCATGTGTTAGTCGGGATCCAGATCCCTCCAAATAGTTATGAAATAAACAAGTACAATACGTCCAACCAGTATCCCCGCCAGCCGCTTGCGCACTGAACTGAAGCGGCGCAGGCGGCGGCGGGCGGCGAGGGTCCTATTTCTTATTTCTCTCGCACCCCACATTGTGACAGAATGGAGTGAAAGAGACGGGACCATTTCGAAGAATCTTGCGTACTTACAAAACAAACAGGGTAGATTTTACCTTTCTGCATTGTTAATTTAACCAAATTTAACGTGACCTGAGACCTCTTTGGTGACGTTGCTTTGGGTTTAAGTGCTTGTTGAGAGCATTTGGTTTCGTGTCAATTTGTGTTTAGAGGAATAGGTACCTATACCTTCCCACTACCTGCTTAACTTAGGTATCCATTCTATAGGAACTAAGTAATATTATAAATGCGAAAGTTTAGTCTAATTGGAGTCCCGGGGAATGAAATGGGCTACTTTTTATCCCGGATAAACGCATATTTCCCGCGGGAACGGGATAGCCGTATTGAAATAAATATAATTAAATTAAACCTCTATTTGGGGAGCAACCAACAGTATTGAAAAGGCTATTGAGCGTAACAGAGGCTCGAAGGTGTTTGCCAAAGATCTGTCTATTGGCCAAAGCCAATTGACAAAGCTGAAGACCGAAGACGGCAGGATCGTTTCATCCAAACCGGAGCTGTTGGGAGAAGTCGAGAAGTTCTATGGGCAGTTATACACGACAATCCGAACACCCGTCGCTGATCCGGCTAAAGACCCTATAGCTAGATTAACCCGACACTATACCGAAGATATCCCGGACGTCAGCCTGTACGAGATTAGTATGGCTCTCAAACAGCTTAAGAACGGCAAAGCCCCCGGTGATGACGGAATTACAGCTGAACTCCTGAAGGCGGGTGGTAAACCAGTCCTTAAGGCCCTTCAGACGCTGTTTAATTCCGTCATCCATGAAGGGAGAACGCCGCGAGCATGGAACAGAAGTGTGGTGGTGCTCTTCTTCAAAAAAGGTGATAACACCTTGCTGAAGAATTATAGACCCATTTCACTTCTGAGCCATGTTTACAAGCTGTTTTCGAGAGTCATTACGAACCGTCTCGCGCGCAGGTTTGACGAATTCCAGCCTCCCGAACAAGCCGGTTTCCGAAAGGGCTATAGTACCGTAGACCACATACATGCGTTGCGGCAGGTTATACAGAAGACCGAAGAGTATAACCTCCCTCTTTGCCTTGCATTTGTGGATTACGAGAAAGCCTTCGATTCGATCGAGACTTGGGCTGTGCTGCAGTCTCTCCAGAGGTGCCAAGTTGACTACCGGTACATCGAAGTGTTGAAGTGTTTGTACGAAAACGCCACCATGTCCGTCCGACTTCAGGACCAGACCACGAAGCCTATTCCACTGCAGCGGGGAGTCAGACAAGGAGACGTGATCTCTCCGAAGCTGTTCACCGCTGCATTGGAGGATGCTTTTAAGGTGCTGGACTGGAAAGGTCGAGGCATCAATGTTAATGGCGAGTACATCTCTCACCTTCGGTTTGCCGACGATATTGTAGTCATGGCTGAGACCATGGAAGACCTCAGTACTATGCTCGCTGACCTCAGCAGAGTTTCCGATCGAGTTGGTCTTAAAATGAACATGGACAAGACGAAAATCATGTCTAATGTCCATGTTGTACCAACTCCCGTAATAATCGGAGGCTCTGCGCTCGAACTTGTTGACCATTATGTATACCTGGGACAAACAGTCCAGTTAGGTAGGTCCAACTTCGAGAAAGAGGCCAATCGTCGAATCCGATTCGGCTGGGCAGCGTTCGGGAAGCTTCGCAGTGTCTTTTCGTCCAAATTACCGCAGTGTCTCAAGTCGAAAGTCTTCGACCAGTGTGTGTTGCCAGTGATGACTTATGGTTCCGAGACGTGGGCGCTTACGATGGGCCTGATAAGAAGGCTCAAAATCACTCAGAGGGCAATGGAGAGGGCTATGCTCGGGGTTTCTCTGCGTGATAGAATCAGAAATGAGGATATCCGTAGTAGAACTGGGGTCACCGACATAGCCCGAAGAATTGCGAGCCTTAAGTGGGAGTGGGCGGGGCACATTGCTTGCAGGACTGATGGCCGATGGGGCCGGAAAGTTCTCGAGTGGCGCCCGCGAACCGGGAGACGAGCTGTCGGTAGGCCTCCAACAAGATGGAGTGACGACCTCGTGAAGGTCGCGGGAAACCGGTGGAAGCAAGTAGCACAGGACCGGTCTGAGTGGCGAGCCTTGGGGGAGGCTTATTTCCAGCAGTGGACGTCTTTTGGCTGAAATGATGATGATGATGATGATGATTTGGGAAGCAACACGATTGAATAGGCAGTATCAAAAGTTTACTGTGCCGAAATTGAACTTTAAAGGCTACATTTAAAGTTCAATTTCAGTGTCATCACGTTTTGGCGTTCTCTACTTATTATTATTATTAGTTTAATATGTACTTACAGTTGCATACACAACTTTATCTAAGTACCTACACTAATTTTATAAATCGTTTCACATTCGAATTTCAAAAAGCATAGACTAAATAGGTACCTATACATACTTAAATATAGGGCCGACATTTTAATTTGGAAAAACTTTCGTTGTCTGCCTGAAGAATACATTTGGGCATTGCTCGAAGATGTCGAATTCGATGGTCTAATCTAATAATAGGTACCTACAGCATTTAGAGATAAGAAATCTGTTCTAACTAAACGGTTTATCTTAATGCTGGTCATAATTTGCGGTTTTTGACCGCATCATAGAGAGGGATTATGATTTGAGTGTAGATAAACCGCATTAGAGGTCTTGTGGTTTCTTAATAAGAAATCATGAGATTTCGTTTCCACTGTAAAATACAGTAGGTAAGGGACGCGTGGGTATTGATGATTTGGTATATGGCGCTGCTGACTACTTGATACAAAACTTTGATAATATAAATCTAAAGAATACATTTATGAATCCAATTTGAAAATAAAAAATCAGTCTCGAGTAGGTTCAAGAAAAAGTTATTTTGCCCACTTAACATCGATTTCGAGTAATGATGTAATAAATGAAGACCATTGAAGGAGGTCATTAAGTAGGTAGGTAGGTACTTTTGACGTGATATCTGATAACGTCTTATAAATTGACGAACGCCGGCTGCGCCACCGAAAAACAAATAAGTTGTCTATAAAGTCGGTTTACTGAATAAGGTCGGTCTATCACGTAAAATTATCGTCCGTAAGCCGACTTTATATATAACCGATTTTTTTATACCTACCCGTTAATAAACACAAAACTCGGGACTTAATCGCGTAAAAACTATTTTTATTTTACCTCGACGTTAAGTCCACGATTCCACGATTAAGTCCCGAGTTTTGTGTTTATTATGAGTGTAGGTATATCGTGAAAGTTTGAGACAGTGTACCTACCCGTTAGTCAGTCAAGATTTCTCTTTATGTTACAACCATTACTTACACATCTTAGTTGTTTGAAGAATAGGTAGGTAAGTAGTTCACGGAAGTAGAATGTAGCTCGCAAATAGAGCTTTTTTAAAACAATTCATGGCAATCCTTGGGCAGGTATTTATTTCTTTTCTTAGGTACCGTAAATTATTCCTGTCGAATATATGTATAAAAGCCATTAATAAGAAATAACTTCCCCCCTTTTCACTCCTTCCTAGACCCAAACAGTATTTTATTATGGGCCTATACTCAACACAGTTATATACATCCAAATCAGTTCAGCAGTTTTGGGAATGATGCGAGTTCAAATAAAAAAAAAACAGACAAACAGACAGACGGGCTAATGGACGGACAGACAGACGAGACTATTTTTACAGTAGAAATATGTTCAGGTCATTTTAAACCACCCCGCCGACTTTTTTTAAATATCTTCAATTAACCTATAAGTACTTGTACAGATTTTTCGGGCTCTGCGATTTCTCAAATTTACAGATTACCCTTTTTTGATATTTATTTACCTTAAGAAACGCTTCCATTTCTTTAAAAAAAAATGGATTTTTTTCATTAGATCTAGAAGAATTCTTTCATTAGATTTTCCAAAAATTGTCTCCTTTCTGTTCCTCTTCCTCTGCCAAATTCTATGGTAACTCCTTCACGTTTCAAGCTGCACTTTCACTTTCAAAGTGACCCGATTTCATTGTATTTATGAGTATATGTAAGTATACCATTAGTACGTCAGGTATTTATGTACGGGTTTGCGGGTTTGTAGAAATAATAAAAAATATAGGCAGATAGCTCGTTTAAACTACATGACATAACTACATAAGGTAAAATCACCAGTCATGGACAGTATAAGCGATTTTTTTTTGTTTTTACTTTGTAATTTCTTTATTTTTCGATACACGTTCTTTGGGATTTGTAGTTAAATGATAAGTACTTTTCTTAATCAGTATTCGAGGTTTAATTTTAGGCTTAATACACAGTGCAATATAAAAAATAACCAATTACAACACTCTTACTCAAGCACCATTTATGGACGGTTATTTTCCAGTGATGGACCCCCAATAATGGACATTGTCCCCAATCATGGACCGCTAGTTATGGACATATAAATAATCAATAAGATATTTTTTTTAAAGAAATGCTTATCTTTAACAGACCGGCCAATTATTATTAAGTAATTGAAAATAATTATCAAAATCAACGGTTTTTTTTCGGTGCCATGTCTAGGACGAAATAAAATGTTTGTATTAGGAATATGCTGAACCTATTATGGACACCTAGTCATGGACAGAATGTACATGACTGGAAAGACTAATAATTGATTGCCAATTTATAGAGAAACATGTAGATATATTAAAACAGAAGTGTAATACGTAAAAAAAAACAAAAAACAAGAAATTCTTTTTATGGACATTCTGTCCATGATTGGTAAACGTGCTCGAATAAATATCCAGTTATAGACACCGGTAATTTTTAAGATTATAATTCCAATGGCAATTAGGTTATATCAAAAAAATAAGTCATTATTATTGGTAAATCAGTAAATAACATAAAATTTAACAATAACGACACACAACCCACAAAATAACTCACTAAGTCTACTCACTTGCATGGCGATTCTAACAAAAAAATGGCGATTTCCGACTCCAACTGTCCCCGCGTAACTAACAATCGTGATGGTCCAAAACAAAATGGCTGTCAGCTGTCAAACAAAGTGTGATTGGCAACTAGAATATTGGCACTACTGATTAGTGTTGTAATTTTGAAAAAAAAACTTGACGTTTGCTTAATTTTGGTGGTGATTTCAAAAACTGTCCATGATGGGTCCGTGTCCATGATAGGTGACTTTACCTTACATGCTAATGCCATCATTTAGTTACCTATGTGATTTATTATTTTAAAATTTATTAAGTTTTATGGAATTCTTCACAAAATGAACAATTTTCATGAAACGTTTACCGTAAAAGCAACAGTATTGTTTCGTAAATTTTATTATTACGAGTATGTTCACGAAAGTGAATAGGTTAGGTACATCACTACCCATCAGAGTTTAGTAAATTCAACGCCAGATGGTAGTTAATTTAAGACAATGTTGACAACGACGCTTATGCCATTTATTGAAGTTTTATGGAAGCCTTCACAAAACTAGCAATGATACTTAATTATATAACGTTTATCGTAAGAGCAACTGTGTTGTTTCGTAAATTTTATTATCAAATGTAGTGTTGTTTACTAAAGCGAACAGGTATTATTACTACACCTTAGGGTTTAATAAATTTAACTACAGATGGTAGTTAATTTAACACCTATTGTAAGTAGCGCCGCTAACGCCATCTATTGAAGTTTTATAGAAGTCTTCACAAACATGAAAATATCATTTTCACGAATCGTTTATCGTAAAAGCAACTGTGTGGTTTCATGAATTTTATTATCCGGTGTACTTTATTTACTAAAGTGAACTGGTTACATTATTAACCCTTAGGGTTCCGTTAATTCAACGTCAGAAAGTAGTTAATTTAACACATATTGTAAGCAGCGCCGCTAACGCCATCTATTGAAGTTTTATAGATGTCTTCACAAACTTGAAAATATCATTTTCACAAATCGTTTATCGTAAAAGCAACTGTGTTGTTTCATGAATTTTATTATACGGTGTACTTTATTTACTAAAGTGAACTGGTTACATTATTAACCCTCAGGGTTCCGTTAATTCAACGTCAGATAGTAGTTAATTTAACACATATTGTAAGCAGCGGCACTAACGCCATCTATTGAAATTGTATGGAAGTCTTCACAAAACTAACGATGACATTTTCACGAAACTTTTCTTGTAAAAGCTACTGTGTTGTTCCGTGAATTGTATTATCAGATGTACTTTTATTTACTAAAGCGAATAGGTTACATTATTAACCTTCAGGGTTTAGTAACCCCAAAGTCGTTGGTAGTTAATTTAACATATAATGTTAGTAGCGACGCTTTACAAAACCAAAAAATAAATTTAATGAAGCGTATTTGGTAATAAAAACTGTAAACTGTAAAGTAAAAGCTACTAAGATATATAGTATCTTTAAATAAAGTTTAACTGTCGTTACTCTACCGTTATGGTTCGGTAAATTGAACGTACGTTTTTGTTAAGTCTACAATAGTAAATAGTAACGACTTCATTTTCACATCAATCATTTTGATTTAGTAATATCAATTAAGTAAATGTTGCAATAACAACTACAAATATGGTTAATTTAACACAGATGAAATCAACTAATGCCAATTTTGTAAATACAACAAAGTCGTTTTTTCAGTGCATGTGTGCGTGCTGAGACAGCCATCAAGTATGCGTTGAGAGAGTTGGTGGTGGTGCTTTTTAAATAATAATTAAAAAATTGAAGCGTTTTGAAATGTGAAGGCGCGGGACTTTAGATAGTAGAAGATCTCTAGATTCAGCCGTTTGCCTCATTAACGCATTCACTGCCACTTCTTTTTACGAACTTTCGCCAGGTGCCACATCTGTCATTAAGGGAACATTGCAACGCACATGTGCGTTCGAGGCACTGCGAGAAAGCCAGCAAAACGCATATATGCGTTGGTGGCAGTGAATTCCTTAACCTAGTACATACTAGCCTGCACGTAAGACCAATAGGCCCTTTAAAATTCAAACGAACCTGCAGGCTATTCATATTATATCGTACTCAACAATAAAGTAAATCTGGTGAAGTGCAGACATCCATCAGCCGCTCTCTCCCGCCCCGGGCTGCCTCGTCAGGGGGTCACGGGTTCACATCCTGACCATAGTCATTTTGTTCACTTGACTACTGCACTTAGATTACAACCTATATGCTTTATCAAGTCGACGTTTAACTAAAATACAGAGAGTTATCGCCGTTTTAGTACTGTGGAGACTGGCCGAGTATAATCGGTGAGTCAGTCGGTCACATTTTCTTTCGAATATAGGTATTTTTAAGAGTAGAATTGTGTTGCATTTGTTACTTAGTCTTTTGATAGCCATTGTAAAGCAAAGATCTCTGGATATGAATTTTACGTAAAATCCATCATTTATTAATTAGGGAAGTATTAGGGCAGTATTAGGGCCAGTCTGCGAGATTTAGAGTTCTTAATCAGCTAGACATCGTCTTCGTGGCTTCAAGTTCCACTGCTGATCTTCGTGCCTACAGCATCTACCTGAGCTAACACCAAACCCCCCACCCCCCTTACAGTACCTATTACTTAAAAAAAAATTTACAAAATCTTGTTTGACTCCTTCCTTGTTTTGACAAATGATCAATTTAACGACGATACACACAACAATGATAGCATGGTATACGATAACCTGTTCCCGCGGTAACTACGTGTTTATCCGGGATAAGAAGTAGCCTAACGTCCTACCAAGGGACTCCACTATCTCCATGCTAAATTTCACTGAAATCGATCCAGCGGTTTACACAAAGATTGAACAGCCAGACAGATAGACAGAAAGTTCTTTCGTATTTATAACATCAGTATGGATCTCTATTATAGGTATCAAGTGGGAATAGTCCGTCCGTGCATCCGAGGCCGTCGTATAAAGTTCTAAGTATACATAAAGACCCTGAACAAATACACAAGCACAAAGAGGGCATTCAAGGAACTCAACACACAGAAGCAATGGATCCAAAAATTACAACATGACAACAAACAAACAGTAACACGTACGGATATCAAAAATCATGCAACCAACTTCTACAGAGAGTTATACAAAAGAAGACACAGTAAAAGTACAAACCAGCCTAACTTAGAACATACTATAATTACTTCAGTCGAACCATTCTCTGAAGACGAAGTATACAACCAGATAAAATTTCTCAAGAATGAAAAAAGCCCCGGCCCGGACGGATTAACCAATGAAGCCATAAAAATGGGCGCCCCGCTTCTAGCGCACCACTTGACAGTACTCTTCAATATCATACTGATCACAGAAACTGTACCGAAGCAGTGGTGCACATCAGATATTATATTGCTATTCAAATAAACCGGCCAAGTGCGTGTCGGGCCACGTGCAAATTATAGGGTTCCGAAGTTGAGGATGCCCACAGTACCTTTCTAAGACTTATTAGCATCTAGCTAGCCTGTGGTATGACGTGCCCGCCCGACGCCCCTGCCGCTCGAGAAAAATCATCATTATAAGTTGGTCGACTATTACTCGTAAGTTTGTACAGCCTACTTAGCTCTGATAGTTTTTCTTTCAACTACGTTATATATGCCACAACCGTGATTTTTTTCAGCCATCCAAATACCACCATTTAGCTGGCAGGGGGGGGGGACACGTGACTCTAACAAAAAATATCACTTTAAAGCTTAATATTTCACAAACGCATCACTTAATCAAAAAATGGTTTTAACAAACCCACAATTTTTTTTTAAGACCTATTCAACGATATGCCGCAACATGGGGTACGCAAGAAAAAAAAATTACATCCCCACTTTACGAGTAGGGGAGGTACCCTATAAAAAAATATATTTCAAAATTTTATTGTACCACTTTGTCAGCGTAACTAATATGCATATTCATGCCAAATTACAGCTCTCTAGACCTAAGCATCTCCGAGCAATAGTGCGGACAGACGGACGGACATGGCGAAACTATAAGGGTTCCTTGTGGACTTCGGAACCCTAAAAAGGGAACCCACTAGACATAGGTAATTACCGACCTATCAGCCTACTGGCAAGCATATACAAACTCTTCGCCTCACTAATTCTAAAAAGAATAACCCAAGGAATTGATGAAGCTCAGCCTATAGAACAGGCAGGATTTCGGTCAAGTTATAGTACCACGGATCATATTCATTCACTTGAACAAGTGATTGAGAAATTTAACGAATTTAACAGACCCTTATATGTCGCATTCATCGATTATAGCAAAGCTTTCGACACCATAAGCCACAGCTCAATCTGGGAAGCACTAGAGAATTGCAAAATCAACCTAAAATACATTAACATTATAAAAAATGTCTTCTCAAATAGCACCAGTGAAGCTCGAAACTAGTGGCGATAAAATCAACATAGAAAGAGGCGTGAGACAAGGTGACCCTATGTCACCAAAACTCTTCATTGCTGTCCTAGAAAATATATTCCAACAGCTGAAATGGTCAAGCAAAGGCATTCGAATTAGAAATCGCCAATTAAGTCATTTAAGATTTGCTGACGATATTGTCATCCTAGCCGAAACACCAAAAGACCTAGAAATAATGATACAATCTTTATATCAAGAAAGCTCAAAAGTTGGCCTTGAAATGAATGCAACTTGCAAGTTGCATTCATTTCGAACTTGGATAAATAAAGCTGCTTTGAATAAACAATACTGAAGTTTTACGACTCTTTAAGGCATTCACCGCCTTTTCTGTTTTACGAACTTTCGCCAGGTGCCACATCATTAAGGGAACATTGCAACGCACATGTGCGTTCAAGGCACTGCGGGAAAGTCAGCAAAACGCACATATGCGTCGGTGGCAGTGAATGCGTTAACCACTAGTTGTATTTGAATTAACATTAACAAGTTATTAGTTAAATCGAGTTTGTAGTATGCTCGTAAAATTAATGGCCGTACAAGATTTTACTCGGCAATTTTCATTGTGTGTTAATTTTGTTAATAGCAGGGACTCTAAGAGTTTATAATCTCTTCTATCGACTTTTCGAATATTATTGATTTGGATACGGCGATTACCTAACCAGCCATAACCATTCATTACTACTACTACTACTACAGCCTATTTGCATCCCACTTCTGGGCACAGGCCTCCCCTCATCATGAGGTCCCCACGCTGGCCCAGTGCGGATTGGGGACTTTAAGAAAAGAAAACATGACAGTGACAGGAGAAGATATACGCACAAAAACGAGCATAACTTGAAAGGATTTCTTCTTTCGTTCTCTTACCCTTCTATAAGAACGAAGAATCTTGTTCGGTGAATTTGGCATCTTGAGCCGAAACTGGATTTAGGTTTCTAAGTTTATTTATTTAAACTCTTTATTGCACAAACAAAAAAAATGCAGTGTACAAAAAGCGGACTTAATGCTACAAGCATTTTCTAGCAGTCAACCTTGGGGTGAAGCTGAGAACATTTGCTTAGGAGCAAAGAAGTACTTACATAATATCAAGTAAACTGAGAAAGAGTTCATATTAAATAATGAAAAAAGTAATAAAATAAATAAAATAAATATCTTGGGACATTTCACACATATTGACCTAGCCCCAAACTAAGCAAAGCTTGTACTATGGGTGCTAGATAACCATATAAATACTTATATAGAGAAATACATACATATATAAATAATAAACATCCATGACTCGAGTACAAACATTCGTGTTCATCACACAAAGTTTGCCCCGAGCGGGACTCGAACCCGCGACCATCGGAACAGAAGGCAGGGTCACTACCAACTGGACCAATCCAAGAATGTATACACAAATATACATATACCTATCTAAATATATAAAACTCAAAGGTGACTGACTGACATAGTGATCTATCAACGCACAGCCCAAACCACTGGACGGATTGGGCTGAAATTTGGCATGCAGGTAGATGTTATGACGTAGGCATCCGCTAAGAAAGGATTTCCCGAAATTCCTACGGGAACGGGAAAAAACGGGATTTTTCATTTTAATATGTCTGCGCATACGAAGTTGCGGGGAAAAGCTAGTATACATATATAACTATTGATAAACACTACTTATATACTACTTAAACTATACATATATAAATACCTGGTTTGCTCAAAGCTGGATTTGAAACCGCGACCTACAGTTAATGAAGCTCTGAGATTATCAAATCAATCAGACCTTCGCCAACGTTACGCGTTCGAAACTGAACCGAGTTCGAGTCCGACAGAACATTGAGGGTTCCGTGCTGGTTTCTTTTTTTCCATCATAATCATAGTCATTAATCATGAATAATGTTACTTTTTCCTTCACCGAAAAGCTCAGTGGTAAATTCAAATTGAATTTCGCACATAAGCAAACTTAGAGGTGCGAGCCGGAATCGAACCCCCGACCCTCTGCATGAGAGGCGGTAGGTCGAACCACTAGGCCACCACGACTAATTGATTTTTTTTTAATTTATCACTGAGCTTTTCGGTGAAGGAAAACATCGTGAGGAAACCTGCACCCATCTGCGAAGTAATTCAAAGATGTGTGTGAAGTCCCCAATCCGCATTGGGCCCGCGTGGGGACTATAGCCCAAACCCTCTCGTGATGAGAGTAGGCCTGTGCCCAGCAGTGGGACGCAAATAGGCTGCAGTAGTAGTAGTAGTAATGTTACTTTTAGTCCTTCTTATCGTCTCTGTTATTTGCAAGTATCTGGCACTCTTTATTTAATTAATGCCACCATTAACAGTCTCTTAGGTTCATCATCATCATCATCATTTCGACCGAAAGACGTCCTCCCCCAAGGCTCGCCACTCAGTCTCTGTCTGTCTCTCTCTCTCTCTCTGTCTATATCTGTCTATTTCTCTGTCTGTATCTGTCTCTCTCTCTGTCTGTATCTGTCTCTGTCTCTCTCTCTCTCAGACCGGTCCTGTGCTACTTGCTTCCACCGGTTTCCCGCGACCTTCACGAGGTCGTTGCTCTATCTCTTAGGTTGGAATCAGGGCATTTTGGATTTGGCCTATACCTCCGTCCCGAGCGTCTGACATCATCTGGACTGAGTGTATATTTATTTGTTTGTTTATTTGGACAAACAACAGAAATACACTTGATAAAACATAAAGTAAACTGAACATAAACAATAATAAGCATATTCCCTTATAAACGTATATTGGGAACTTCACATATTACTCGTATGTATCTTCAAATTGCTTCTGAGAGGTGTGATGGAAATCTTAATGTCAATTTTAAATAAAATTTCCCACATCAGTATACTTAGAGGTGCGAGTCAACATTGAAGCCGCCTCTTGCATGAGAAGCGTTGGGTCAAACTACAAAGAAGTGACGTTTTGTTTATATTTTGTCATGTGCTTTTTCAATATCGTATATTATTTAGGTCTAATATTAAGATCTATGGTTTTCTCTATCTATAGTGATCTAATATAAAAGTGGGTGCGAAATTAAAATATTAAATGGCTAGTGCCATATAAAGGCTACAAAAAATAACCAAGTTACTACAAGCTGCAGTTGACCAGCAAATTTCCTGATTGCCCATCAAAATGTAAAGCTGCTCGAATAATTTAAATGCGAATCACTTTATCATTTCTCTTTGTAAATTTCCTTTTAAAATGGCAAATAAATTCGAATACCGAAATTAAAATAGTAATAGTCGAAGTTAGAGCCAAGGAATCCTGCTTCGCGGCTCGTCCCGCGCTACGCATCGGCCGCCCTAACGGCGCGCGCGCCGGCGCTCGGCGCAGTCTCCGGCCGCGGCGCAACGCGTGCGCATCTTTCACGCTCATCAAGTAACGTGCCCAGTGTACTCACTACGATAACATTACCTAGGGAAAATATTAATACCTACAAATAATAGGGGAAATATTAATAGAAGTTAAACTAGGAATTCAAGTGGTTCTAACGTTTTGTAAAATAAGAATAGTATTTTTTTTCAGGTCTTATCGTAGGTTTTTGTACTACGAAAATGCAATAGAAGTTTTTAACTAGGGATTCAAGTGGTTCTAATGTTTTCTAAAATAAAAATAGCTTTTTTTAGCCCTCACGTGTTTTTTTGACGAAATTCGAAAAGTTTTTTTAAGTATAGAGAGTTAAGCCTGTGGTTTCAGTAGTTGTAAAATAGTTAAATTAGGGACTTGTGTGGTTTGAAACTAGACAAAGATCAACGCGGGTGGAGTGAAAAAATAAAACTACAATCAGTAAAAAAAAACTCAAGTTTAATTTTTTTAATGCATAATTTTACAGATAACTTATTTTAAAATTAAAGTAACGTTCTCTAGATTTGATATTGCGAAAGAAGAACATTTACCTTTTGTTTTTACTTTAGGTATGTGATAATTATAGACCTTGAAAATCTAAACTCTTGCAATTGGTGAATTTAGCATCTTACTGTGGGAGAGCTTACTTGAAAATTCTAATGCAATGCTCAACGTCCGCTAATTCTGAGCAAGGCTGTGTAGTCGGTGAGATAGGATCGGCCTCTGACCGCACAATGCCGTTTTTTCTCAGCCCTACATTACTTTGTCAAATCCAAACAATGTCTAAAAAAAGGCATAACTACGTGCAATATTTGCGCAACGCCGTGGGAGCGATTGTCTGTCTGTCTGTGATGCCGTTGGATTAGCGTTATACAATCTGCAGGAACACTTTGCAATTAATTACGTTCTAATAAATATAAGCTTTACTTGCTTTTTCCCGCGACCTCGTCCGCGTGGAATTTCATACCAAATTTCATCTAAATCAGACTAGCGATTTAAGCGAGAAGTGATAACAGACAGACAGCTACTTTCTAGGTATACATATTAATATGTTACTGACAGAGGGCTAAAAAACAAGAATACTTATTAGTCTTCTAGAGACTAGGTTAGGGTAGGTTCTACTATATGTCGATTACGCATATATATATTTAATTTAGTTATAATAACGTTGTGTTGAAATGTGACACATAGAGTCATAGGCATAGGAATTATATTCTGAACTGTTTATATAGAGTTGTATAATATTGTCAAGCTGTTTTAGTATCTAATTAAAATTCTCGTGTCACAGTGTTTGTAACCTAACTCCTCCGAAACTGCTCGGCCGATTCTTATGAAATTTGGTGTGTATGTTCAGGAGATCTGAGAATAGGACGTAAGCTATTTTTCATACCCATATAAAAAAAAACTAAGGCGGTACGAAGTCCGCGGGGTCAGCTAGTAATTATATAGATTTGTAAATAAATTCTTACATATAATTATTCAATGAAATAGTGACCAAGCTATTCCCGTGAATTTGTCAAAATACTAACCACCCACTTGAAGTTTATCTTTTATTGCTATTTATAATTTTTACCCCTTTTTATTACTCGACAGTTTGAAAGTATACTCATTGACAAAAGTGTTTCGTGCCAGTGACAAACTCTACAAGTTTTGTGAAAAAAAAAATTGTGTTGAAAGCTGTTCCTGTTCGGGTAAGTTTTAATAATTATATTCTGATTAAGTAATAATTTAAAAGAAGAAATAATTTTATTAATTTATGGAAGAAATTACTTAATCGTATGATGAGATTTTTGAAGGATTTCACATTAGTCTACAATTTACATCAAAACACCAAAATGAAAATCAGAATGAAAATATTTATTCAGCAAATAGGCCACATCTGGGCACTTTTACACGTCACTTTTAAATGATTTTAACAGAAATGAATTTACCAGCGCTTCCTAGACCCATTGCTTGAGAAGAAACGCCGCAACAAACTCAGCAGAAGGCCTTTTTTCAAAATTTAAACATATAGACTTACATTACATTTACATTAATATGTATAAAAATACATAAATAGGTACATACTAAAATTACATTTAAGGGATGTATAGTCCCTAACTTAAACTTAAATCTAAGATCTTAGAGATGGTCTTATGTTAGGTACAAATTAATGAACATTTTAATTAGTGGCAGTACTTAACTAAATTAAATATGTATAACTAAAAATAATAATAAAAAAAAATCGCAAAATGTATAATAAAAAATAATAAAAAGTTCAATAAACATTTTTTACATCTGTTTATTACTATTTTTTCCACATGACAATAGATGTTATAGATAACAAAAATGAACGTTAACTTTATATATAACTTGGGTTTCGGACTGTCAAAAATTTTGAAATTCATAGTCCAATTATGATGAAATCTGCACGCTAATGAAGCCCGCCGTTGTGAAACAATTGGACGTAAAGCTCACGTCAAACGGAGTAATTGTACGTATTTACATAATTGTAAGTGTCTGTTATGTGTAAACAGTTGTTTTTACAAGCGAACCGTTATTGTAATGACGCGCTGCGGAAGATCGGATTTCAAATTGCTTTAAAATCGAACGCAACTAAATAACAACCAGTATATTAATTCCTTTTTCTTTAAATGAAAGTTTGTGAATGTTTAAAAATATAGGCGACATATAATTAACGCCTACAATTTGAGAACACCGAAAAAAGAATACGTAGGTATTGTTATTACGAGCACGTTGTGTCCCACTGCTGGGCAAAGGCCTCCCCCCACTTTTTCCACTGCTCTCGATATTGTGCAGTCTGGCCAGTAGTTCCTTAAAAAGAATCAATTTCATTCCGCTATTGGCGACGAGGTCTGCCTCTTCTCCTATTAAAATGATTAAGCTTCTACTCGGTGGTTGCTTTAGCCCACAATTCGTTTGGCATGCAACAGGTAGAGATCTTCTACTATCTAAAGTCCCGCGCCTTCACATTTCAAAACGCTTCAATTTATTTAAAAAGCACCACCGACACTCTCAACACATGTGTGCGTGCTGAGACAGCCATCAACTGTGCGTTGAGAGTGTTGGTGGTGCTTTATAAATAATAATAAATAAATTGCAGCGTTTTGCAATGTGAAGGCGCGGGACTTTAGATAGTAGAAGATCTCTAGTATTTTTTTAAATAGTGCTGCATGGTGGATATCGCGATTCTATGTACGAGTAGATGGAATATTATTGTTAACTGGTGTCAATTTCAAGTCTGAACTTGCGAACTATGATCAGATTTAGTAATCCTCAACCCACTACCGACACAGCGACTTTGCCCTCGTGGAATTCGGCTATCGCGTTCCCGCGGGAACAATGCGTTTTTCCAGGCTAAAAAGTGGCCTATATCCTTTCTCGAGACTGCAATTATCTCGATACCAATTTTCATCTAAGGCGGTATAAGCTCGAAGTTGTAACAGAGAGATAGATAGACGGACAAATAGATAGTTACAACTTTTTTTTGCATTTTTAATTTATTTAAGTATGAATTTATCACAGGTGATGCCGCGATGATGAAGTCTATAAAAAATATTATTTTTTAAGCAGACTGCTCGTTCGTCGTGAATCAATCAACTAATACTTAAGACTGTACCTAAATTTAACAATACCTATCCGATTATTTTTTCAACAAAGGCTAATATCAACTTGAAATTCTTGATTCCAGATCTACTTTTCTTTAACACCAATTAAACACGAAACTGAAATTAACACGACGTAGTTTATAGTGTGTGTGTGTGTGTGTGCTGTTTGATACCCAAACAGCACACACATACACTATACATTACGTCATGTGTGTTTGTTCGAGTTGCATGTAGCGCTTATTGTTAGCGATATATGTGCATAAGATACATTAACGTTTTACGCTAGAGATGCGTATGAAAGAAATAAGGCACCACGTTCTTTTAACATTTAGTTATTATATTAATTCTTCGGGGTTTTGGAACTAGTAAATCACTATTTTTTAGTGATGTTATACACTTATAAAATGTTTGCAAAGTAAAGACATAAACGGGTGCTAGGCCGCCTGAACGAGCATGCGCGTGTCATACATATATAGAATAGATATATACAGAATTACTTATATAATAACATAACATACTTATACATTCTATTATAGTCAGTATAGAAGTATTTATAGTGTTTAATAATAATAATAATAGTGAACTCTCTACTCGCATAAAAACCTCTAACGGTTTATGCGAGTGACTTTATTTTTTGTAAACGCACTTGTAAGTTTTGATGAATAAATTAAAAAAAATATAAACAATCTATAGTAATAACAAGGTTATTCATGTCATTAAAGTGACAATAGTTTTAACTTGATTATTGAAAAATTCTTAGGTATGTTAAAGAAATTAAAGAAAAATAAAAAAATAGATATCTGTTCTTTAGTGGTTTTTTAGACCGCCATCTCTTGTACCTAAACATGTTAGATATAACATTTCATAATAATATGTCCAATGAAGTGTTTATATACTACAAAATCAGTATTGATGCTTATATACCTAAACAAAACATTACTATCATCGCATCATAGCTTCCCATATCGGCGGGGCCTTGAGAGCCGCTCGCCGGAGAAGGGACAAACAACATCACTTTACGTTGTTTCCTCATTTTTCACCGACTGCGACAGTTGTTTGCAAATGTCGTGACCATAGAGCATCGGACATTATGACTGAAGGTCGCAGGTTCGAATCCCCATAGGGCTCAATTGTGTAATTACATATACATATATACATGGTGGGTCAGAAAATATGGCAAATAATTAACCCACAGTATCCGCTATCGATTCTAAGTATACTGTATATAGGTCTTAAATTTTTTTCGAGTTGGTAAAAAAAATATATTTTGTATAGGATTCAGGCGTCGCTCACACAACCAATCCCATATACAATGTTTTTTTTTACCAACTCGAAAAAAATTAAAGACCTATACAATATACTTAGAATCGATAGCCGATACGGTGGGTTAATTATTTGCCATATTTTCCGACCCACCATGTACAGAATGACTTTTGTAAAGCCCGAGCTTGACTCAGTTTAAGTAAAAAGCCTAAATTAGAGGATTTATTTATTAAAAAAAAAAAAGCTCAGTCTTTTGACAAACATTTTCCATTTAAATGAAATTCGCAGCAAACCTAGGTATAAAACACAGATTTTTTTAATACAAATCAAATTCCTATATGAAACCTTTTTTAAAGAAAAATCTAACAAAATTCATATGAGTCTTAGGGTTTTGTAAGAATGTAAATTAAAAACAAAAGGACATTCATATATTTAAAATACACTGGACAGCAATGAAAACAAGTCACTTTGTATGGAAAATCCTATATAAAGCGACCCGTTTTCATTGCTGTTGAGTATATTTCCAGTATTTACCATGCCCTCTTTACAATGCATAACTTGGGCTAATTTAACTAAAAATAATTTCAAGATACCTAATTATCACAGCCGCTCTTTCTTCTTCAAATTGCCTTGTCATTTCACATCGATCCCTTACTCCAGCGATACATCCAATAATGAGTATACTTTACAAATGGCGCCCTTATCAACCAAATTGATTCACGCAACGGTAAATCAAATTAACTCCTAACAATGGGGAAACCGATTTAAGTTGCTAAACTGCAATTTGTTATATTGAGTAAGCGAAATGTGATGTCTATGGTAATCCGTGACGTTACGTGTACAGATGCAAAAATATGTGATGCCCCAACTTTGCGGAAATATGTGACACTCTTACCTTTATACAATAGAGTCGAGGCACATATTTAACTATGCCTGTGGGATATCTATGTTATCCATATTTTCATATCTATACTATACTATTATTATAAATGCGAAAGTAACTCTGTTTCACAACTAAACTTTATGAAAGGTACGATTGTAGTTTAAGGTTACAGTAGATTGCAGTCTAGTCTATGGTATTATATGTTTACCCCGGAAAAACGCATATTGTCCGCGGGAACACTCTAAACGTATGCCACGCGGACAGATGATAGTGTCTTTTATGAACTATTACTACATATCATATTACCTATTACTACGAACTATATCTTGTATTTCATTCGCTCCACTTTTCATGTCATAATCTTAATAAATAATTGTTTCTCTTAGGTACAGTCAAGACCACATCTAGCTATACACTATTTTACCAATTTCAACTTTATTGTGAGCGCAATAAGGCCACCAGTGTATACTTGTACGTGGAGTCGACTGTACTTAAAAACTCAAGTTCAAACAGTTTTAGCCTTAAACTTTCGCGATATATATTCATTTGGAAACACTTTCGCGGGACTTAATCGCGTAAACACAAGTTAATATTTTACCTCCTATATTAAATATATCATATAATATCAAATGGCCTACCTAACTAATCTGTTAAATAATTTCTTTCTCATAATTGTACTACAACAAATGAAAATTTGTCAATAAGTAACACTTGGCAGCAAACGATCGTTGAAATGTACAAATTGCTTATTATGATAAAAATTTGACCTTTACCACAAAGATTGCCAGTTGGCAATCCGGGTAATGACGGCGATGCGCGGGCGCCGGTGTGTGAACATTCACGCGATTCGGCACAGTAGTGAAATGAGCTACTTACTCGTGGCTAGCTAGAAGGACAGGTTTACTTAGATGAGCTTTGTATTTTTTAGACTTTTCTTGAGAAATTCAAAGTTTTCGTCATTAGGTATATAGGTTGGAGTGCTTGCAAGGTTTTATTTCTTAGGTAAAAATAGCTGCAAATGAGTTTTCCTAGGTATTAGAGTACTCGCAAACGGTGACTTTTTGTAGCGATGCTACCGCGCTACTCATATCACCACAAAAACTCGCCGTGGACTAGGGCCCTTAGATCTAGCTAGATCAGTCTCACGCCCACGCAAACCCCTATATACCCTTCCAAATCATTACAGCCGTTTCTGAGACCTAAAGACCCCGTATTTATTTCTCATAAATAAATATAGACAGATAGCTCGTTTAAAGTATTATACATAATTATATTCTTTGGAGCAGTACTCTTATCGTTGTAGTACTTGCTCAAATACGGAATCGAAAACCAACAGTAGATATTTTAGCTTGTTGTAATTCATCATCATCATCATCATCATTTCAGCCGAAAGACGTCCACTGCTGGACATAGGCCTCCCCCGAGGCTCGCCACTCAGACCGGCCCTGTGCTACTTGCTTCCACCGGTTTCCCGCGTCCCTTACGAGGTCGTCGCTCCATCTTGTTGGAGGCCTACCGACACTACTACTTGTTGTAATTAAAGGTGTTCAATTCATTATATGTATAATAACCTGCCGTCACCCAAAAATTCTTTTTGAAAAAAAGAAACTGAAACAAACTCTTGTCACTCACGACCCCATGCTTTCTAAGGTTAATTCTGTCTAGACTAATGAGATAGGCTTTGACAGATATACCTACCTACTGTATAAAAATCTTTGATTGATCTATCACGCCAGGCGCAAGAGTTGCGAGATAAGCGCTTCCGAACGACCTTTAGGCAGCAACTCGCGAATCGCCGTCACAATTTTGCTTACATGATGACATGATCACTGGTGATTAGACGTCACACACAGCTTCCACATTTCGCAAAATCGTGCAGATAGAAGTATTATATAAAGTATATAACTACTACTACAGCCTATTTGCGTCCCACTGCTGGGCACAGGCCTCCTCTCATCACGAGCGGGTTTGGCCTATAGTCCCCACGCGGGCCCAGTGCGGATTGGGAACTTCACACACATCTTTGAATTACTTCGCACATGCGTGCAGGTTTCCTCACGATGTTTTCCTTCACCGAAAAGCTCAGTGGTTAATTCAATGAATTTCGCACATAAGTAAACTAAGAGGTGCGAGCCGGAATCCAACCCCCGATCCTCTGCATGAGAGGCGGTAGGTCGAACCACTAGGCCACCACGGCTTCATAAAGTATAAGTTTGTTGGATATTCTTCAACTATGTTATCTACTTCTTATTTTTACGCAACCTATCATTCATGCTAAGGAAGTGATCGCTATTAAGCAAAAAGTACCTACGCTTGTTGTGTGTGGTATTTTAGATACAAATTAGATATTTAGAAAAATATTGTTAATTACACACCTGTGTTAATTACACAGGCCACCTGGTGGTAAGCTGTCACTTCGGCCTATGGACACCGAAATCTTATGATTTATTATTAGAAAACCAAAGGATCTCGAATGCGTTGCCTACCCTGGGGCCTAAGACGGAATGCCTCTGTGCCAGTAATTTGACCGGCTGCCTTAACCCCCTACTGGAACACAACAGTGCGAGCACTGCTATTTAGTGGCAGGTAAGCGGTTAAGACGGTGCTATCAACCCGGATCAATTAAGTATTTAAATGTAAAAATTGAATAATTTATCATACTTTAAAAAAATACGATAGCCTAACTATAATAATAAAGAACACAACTTTCTCACGCACAATCAAATGGCTAGACTTTAAAAACAATACAAAGGAATGGCAATAATAAATTACTCATATTGTCCTGTCTAATTCTAATCGTGTTAGCGCAGCGAGAGACCGCCTCCTGCGATCGATGACATAATCGCTTCGATCGATAAATCATCTGCAAACACGCAGTCATTTGTCGTTCCACTTTTCTCGTTGCGTTCAGTTCTGTCTGCGTTTCCATTCGCCTACGCGACACGACTTGTAAGTTATAGATTAGAAGTTATTTGTGGACACTTCGCAAATTAAATCATCTCAAATTTAATGTGAATTATGTAATGGATTTAAATTGATTTGCTTCTGCCCACGATTTCTCGCGCGTGGAATTCGGTTATCGCGTTCCAACGGAAATATTTCATCTAAATCGGTTCAGCAGATAGACAGATAGACAGGGTTACTTTCTTTATATTAACTAGTATGGATTAATATCATCAATGTAATCGAAACGGTTTTGGTCGCGCTTTGATTAAAAAACCCTTTGAATCCTAAAGCTGCTACGAAAATACACGATTATTACATTATTGTTTCTATTTCAATTCTGGAATTGTACCAGACAGTCGTCATTCGTTGAAAGCCATTAGATTTAAGCTACGAGGAAACAGAAATAATGTTATATACAGTTAACTAAATAAAATTACCTAAACATACAATTATGATAAATAACCATCAACCAACTTACAATTATGACTTAGCTATTAAGAATATCAATTTGTATACCTACCTTTAACACATAATATTCACTCTCTCTCTCTCAGACACACACACACATACCCATTTACGCCTAAACACATACTTAAATTTACTCTTTAAAATTTAGTTTAATTTCTAATAAATAAAAACCTTAGTTTATTTTAAAAGTATACTATGGAGCTGGTATGAAGAGCGAAACCTCCTGATACAAGTATATTTTCATGCTTAATAGGAGATCTCAATCTTATCAAACTGTAAAGTTATGAAATAAACTATTTTCATTTTCATTTTTTCATTTTCAAGCCAAATCGCTCCATAATATCGTAACTTATATAAGGGTGAGAAAGTGCAGAGTATAACTTGAACATTCGTTTAACCCGAAACCGGTAATGGAGGCATGCCAGTATTACGCTAAGGGAGGCGTAGCCCAGGGTCCTAGCGTGGAAAACTCCACACGAAGACGCACCGAATTAAATAAGTATATAATCACGTACATAAGCTTGATGATTATTGCCATTGTAGGGATTAGGTACAGTAGTTACCATCACACGTATACAAAATAAAACTACATATGCGAATAATTTCTCATAGTTACGTGGAAACGTGGTCTCAAGTAGAGAGATAACTGCGGAAATTGAGCTTTGCGCAGCGCATCGCGCAATTAATGATCTACCAATTATAGTGTAGCGATGTACGAGTATGAACTATGGAATGTCGATCATTGCAGCGCCAAGTTTTATGTAACTATGCGATTTGTAAAAAGTTACAAAAAACTACTTGTTGCAGTGATAGGTTGAAGCCGTGGTAGCCTAGTTGTTAGCCCTCCGCCTCTCATGCAGAGGGTCGGGGGATCGAATCCTGCTCGCATATCTGAGTTTACTTCATATCTGAGGAAAACATCGTGAGGAAACCTCGAAACATCTGCGAAGTAATTCAAGGGTATAAGCGAAGTTCCCGATCCGCACTGCGTTCGCGTGGGGACTATATAGCCCGAACCCTCTCGTGATGAGAGAAGGCCTGTGCCCAGCAGTGGGCCGTAAATAGGCTGTTGTGGAAATTACTCTACTCTTTTTTCTTTGAATGTGGAACCATAAGCAAAGCATAATTGGTTATTTTTGACCTGTCGGTCAATTTTGCAACACTTGATGTCTTTCTCGACCCTCCAGTCGTATTACCTTAATACTATAGTGTCCACACGCGTCGCCGCACGCACGCCGATAATAGAGTTATTTAAAAACGATTTGCACTCGAAACACTACGGTTTAGTAATTCAAATAATGTGATTTCGTGTCGTGAACTTTTCGGGTCATTGTGAGGTAATTTGTGGATTGTAATACTTAATTTAGCTAATTGAGTAAATAAAAATATACCATCATTTTGGATGGCTCGTTTTAAAAAGCCTGGGCGACGTATAAATACAACTTTGACAACATCTCTGGACCGGCGCTCTATCAACGCACTGGCACAACACCTGCAATAATCTGCATATTTTGCTATTGACACGTTTATCCGTGTTGATAGCAAAATACTTTATCTTCGCGTGTATAGATTAAGTTTAGTTTTTATAAACAGACTAACACACAGACAGATCTTATGATGCCGCCGGACTAGGCAGTCTGTGTGTTATCCAGCTTCAAGCCAGTTATAAGTCAGTTCTTCATAAATATAAGTCGAGTAACCAAACTGCCCTCTATTATTCCGTACCGGTACTCTCTATGCTTAATTGGGACCTCTTTGTAGGCAAACAAGCACACTGGTCAGTTGGTCACCTGATGGTAATAGGTAAACTGCGCCCCATGGACATAAGAAATCATAAGATTTAATTCATGCTTTGCCGACTCTGAGGCCTATACGCCAGTAATTTCACCGGCTGGCTTAACCTCTTACCGTAACACAACAGTGCGAGCACTGCTATTTGGCGGCAGGTTAGTGAGTGAGACGGTGGTAGCTATTCGGACTGTATTTCAATGACGTGGTGCTTGAACACTGGCAAAAATTAATGTCAAGGAACTTACTGTGAAAAAAGTATAATAAATATAACGAAATCGGGGATCGCCTAATGATATTGTCTAAAAGAAACAGATTTCGTGACTCGCACGACTATCGAGCACATTGGAAATGAATCTACGGTATTGAAAAATGTGAAAAATGTCGTTCTGAGTTTTTGATTTGTTTCAAAAAGGTTATGCTACAGGGCAAACCCTTAACCCGATCGGCTTTGTTTTAGGCTCAAATTGTAGCTGACTAAATTATCCAGTAACAATTGGCTATGGGTGAAAAATTACAATGTGCTAGATAATTTTTTTTAAGGATAGGAATAACCTTCCGTATCAAGAGAAAAAAATCTCAGAATTTTCCGTGCCGTAGATTCTGCGTAAAAAATAAAATTGGTTTTGCGTTATGACGATTGAAATAAAGGTGTTTCCTTGGTCCAAGTATGCAGCACTACTTCTTGAAAAAAAATGTTGACACTATTGACATTATTGATTTTTTCAAGAAGCAGTGCTGCATACTTGGACCAAGGAAACACCTTTATACTTTACATTAGCATTAGTAGCAATTGTACTTAACATTAAGTTGTTTTTCTATTGAATATTTGTTTCGATATGGTGACGTAATTACGAAAGTGTCGGTTTTCCACTGGTCAATTTGCTATTTATGTGGACCTAACTCAAAACCAATTTTCAATTTCCGTTTACTTGTTATTTTCGTTTCAAAATCAATAACTTTCATATCTCATGGATGGAGGAATACCCAAACTAAATGATATGCATAAAATTTCCATGATAAATTCATAATTGCAAGATTCATGGAGTGTTAAACGTGGACACACCTCAAAGTCAAATCTATTTTTGCGATTTCATTCTCAGCATGCGAATTATGGTCACAATTCTCCGAAATATAAGAAGATCGCACTATTTCGTGAAATCGGAGCCTATACTGGAGTGAACGAAAAGACTTTTCCAATGTCAAAACGCATTTTCCATTCATCAGTTACGTACAACATATACTAATATCGCGACGAGAAGAAGCAATCTTCTACTTAAGAGTTCCCAGTACGCACGACGTTTCTCAACTTTTCATACAAACGTATTTTCGCTTTTATTCCTAAATTACTTAACAGATTGACTGGAAACTTTGTACACATAACAAAACCATTATTGTGAGTGTCCGAAATTAGTAAAATTCGTGGTAAAATAAAACACAATTAAATTACAGCCAGAAAACTGAATTTTGAAGTTTGTATGAAGAAAACTAAAATGGTCCTTTCTTTGTTATTCAACTTATTACAATCAAAGTGTATTTTGGACACTAATATCTCTGCTCCACTATTACATGTAAAATTTGGTGCCAATCTGATAAGCAGTTTGCGAAATAAAACGTAACTACGTTTGTATGGAGAAAGGAGCGTACTGGGAACTCTTAACTGATTATACCGCGTCGCTATAAATTGTACATTACTTGCAAGATGTTATTTAGAATAACACAAAACATTTAAATGGGGCATTTTTCTTCTCAGGTCACGTAATGTTCTATTCTTTAAACTAGAACACAGTGCAAAACAACTATTATATGCATTATAGCTCTTAAAGTCTTGGACATAGAGAGTTGTTTGCTAAGTTAGTCACATTGGGTTGTGCTGTACAATCGAGATCATTAACCCTTTATAAGGCAAGACTTTTTCATTATTTTTTGGACTTTTTGGGTTTGGAGTGGCTTTTAAATAGTTATACTCGTAATAGTTTGTATAAAATAAATAAATCAATATCTTGGGACATTTCACACATATTGACCTAGCCCCAAACTAAGCAATGCTTGTAGGTACTATGGGTGCTAGACAACGATATTTTATGTTAGTATTTATACATACATATATAAATACTAACATCACACAAAGTTTGCCCCGAGCGGGACTCGAACCCGCGACCATCGGAACAGAAGGCAGGGTCACTACCAACTGGACCAATCCGACCGTCATGCCGTCCGGCCGTGTATGGATTAGCCTTATAAAGGGATAATATCTCTAAACTTTTGGACATTAACATTACATAGGTATATAAACTCAAGCCTATTTCACGTTGGAATTGGCAGAGAGTTGAAACGGAATATTGAATAATGTGCAAAAGAGTAGGTATACATATTAATGACCTCGACTGTACGTAGTACAAGCGCTCTATTTTGTAGTGAATGTAAGCGAATGTAACGTAGCCGGGGAAAGGACGACACCGGCGCAGAGTAATGTAGTGCAGAGACTAACAAATCTTAAAAAAAGTATTTAAATTATAAAAATAGGTTCTCCTTTAAAGTTCTCTAAAAAGAATGACATACGTCAAATCGATGTAAAATCTACCAAAATATCATGCAGTTCCAATACATTTATCTATATATATTCGTACGTATTTCATTGATAACCTTCATAGTACCTTCGAGAGTACCTTTTTATTTATTTATTTATTTGAAAAGGTACACCAACATCAAGTAATCTATCGTGCAGGTTCAAATCTCAACTGTACTCAACTGGCCCTGAGAATGGCTTTTGTAAAATTTAACTATAATTTACTACTATATCACTACATAGTATAAAACAAAGTCGCTTTCTCTGTCCCTATATCCCTTTGTATGCTTAAATCTTTAAAACTACGCAACGGATTTTGATGCGGTTTTTTTGTTTCAAGAGGAAGGTTTTCGTATATAATTTGTTATAGTTTTACGCTCAATTCCCGTGGGAACGCTATAACCGAATTCCACGCGGACGAAGTCGCGGGCAGAAGCTAGTAGATATATAAAAAAAGAAAAGAAGTTTGATACAAAGTAGAAGATTTAGGTACCTAAATCAATGACGAAGCTTGCAGCGGATAATGGTAGGTTTTTAATGATCACATCAAATTGTACATAATGACGATGATTGTAAAATCGTACTTGAGTATTTTTTTTTAATCTTTTTTTATCTTTATATATTCAAGCGTATGATAGGGACTATACAGCCCAGAATCTCTCGCGATGAGAGGGTATGTGCCCATCCCAGCATTGGGACGTAGGACAAATCATTCGTGTTAATGGGTTTTGACGATGTAAAAGTCCATTAATGAATTAACTTAAATTCCTAATTTGCGTGTTGTTAAATATTCTACAAGATAAGGGCTTTCCCGCGGACACAATAAAAAAAGTATGAGAGAATCAAAATCATAATTATGTAATGCAAACATTTGCAATTACACGTAATGCGTACTTCATGAATCACGAGTATCTATTTTCACAGCTATACAACAGCGATTGAATTAGATTAACAATAATGATAAATTTAATTGCTTAAAATAATTGGTACATAATTAATCTTCTACTCAGTTGAAACTGAGCTATATGATTTTGTAATAGAGTGGGTTTTGATCTGGCGTGACATTTAGGATTAACTGTGGGCGCGGTCGGGTAATTGTTAGGTCAATTTGAAATTTGGAGCTTAGTACAGTCGAATTCATTAATATTTTACCATTTTTGGACCCAATTGCAACGGAGTAAGGTGTAAAGTATGTACATATTTGCGAACTCGACTGTACGTAAGTGAATTTCCATAATAGTCATTAGTCATGACGATACGGCACTAGACAAAATTGTGATAATTAAAGTCAACACTGTTTTGGAAGTTTTTTCACGACATCTGTAAGTATTTAGTTTAATAAATTAATATAAAAAAAATGATGGCAAAAACTACAATTCTCCACAATTATTTTTGTTCTCGTCAGGTCTGACCAAAAATTACAAACTTACTTCCTTTATGTAAATAATAATGCACCTGTATAGTAGCTACTCTGTGCTGCACTCAACTGGGAAGGTCACAGAGTACTTTGTACCACTAATATCGCTCTACATAGGGCGCAATTTGCTCTTTACCGAGACCCTCTATTATGACCAACAAGCACTAATGATCTAAGCAAAGTCACAAAGGAATTTAAGCCTAATGAACTTTTTTTTTTTTTTCTGTGCTTATTATGCGATCAGTCGGATGAACTGCCGGAAGCCTAATGAACTAAAAAACATTTTCTTAAAATTGATTGGGTAAATATTATGTTTTTAATAGCAGGAACGACTTTTACTCTGTGTAAGGATTTCTAGTTATTAAACAAGATAAATATCCTTGATGTTGAAAGGAAATAAATAATTCCACGACGAAATTAGATTAGCCGTTTCTTAAAGAGCGGCCTTAAAGTCAAAATAATTGGATTAAATAATTGCAATGCAATCACTTTAAGTAATCACTTAACAAATGCAAGGCCAGAGCATCGATAAATGGATCAATCAATAACACTCATTAACTAAACTATTTTTAATACCGGTCTTCAAACATCGTTAGGAACATTGAAAGTGTTCATCCACTATCGAAATATTGGCAACAAGTTGTGCCCCGCGACTTCGTTGAATATAAAATTGCCGATAACATTTACTTCCGATATCCGATTTTAATCAAACATAGCTTTTATGTAGAGATCTCCTACTATCTAAAGACCCGCGCCTTCACATTTCAAAACGCTTCCATGTATTTAAAAAGCACCAACAACACTCTCAACACAAGTGTGCGTGCTGAGACAGCCATCAACTATGCGTTGAGAGTGTTGGTGGTGCTTTTAAAATAATAATGAAAAAAATTGAAGCGTTTTGAAATGTAAAGGCGTGGGACTTTAGATAGTAGAAGATCCTAGCTCCGAATGATGCTCTATCTACCTTTGAAAACTGCATTCAAATCGGTTCAGTAGTCGCGGAGATCAACTCTACAAACAGACGGATAAAAAGATACAGATAGATTTAAAAAATAATTCATTTTTAATATAACATTTATAATTCATTTTTAATTTAATAAATATTCTTGCGATCTGCCTTGATATATCGGGCATTTAGCTAGAGGTTAAGTATTTGTTTATTTGTCGTGAGTGGAATCCGCCCATTGGCAAATCCACATAATCAGTTTCTTCTAAAAAAGATCTTGTGGGGCTCTTCTTTTTATTCTTGTGAAGGTTCTGTAGGATTTGTCCATCAATTTACATGCAAGTTTGTTTGGATGATTCTTCATGCGTTTTTCATACGACCCAAGTTTCATTTGTATTTCTTTTTTGACTTTTGGGATATTTAAGTCTCGGTGGAGTTGATCATTAGTCATGTACCATGGGGCATTTGTGATCGTGCGCAGTATTTTGGATTGGAATCTTTGTATTATTTCTATATTTGAGTTTGATGCGGTGCCCCATAACTCCACACCATAAGACCATATCGGCTTCAGAATGCATTTGTACAGGAGAATTTTATTTAAATAAGATTATCTAGCTTTATAATTATCACTCATGTAGTTTGGGATAATCAAGTAAATGTAAAGCTAATTTGACGGAATGTAACGACGATGCGCACGCGCAGATGGATGTCCAGCGATTTCGCAAGTGGCATAACATAACTCATGTTTTTACGTGGAACACTTATTAGGCAACAAACGTGGTAATGATAACTGGCGCAGAAACTATGCGCGAATGATTAAGCTTAGGACGTTGCTGCTATGTGATAATAACGAATCTTGTTTCTTAGATACTAGTGGCTTTGACGGCGGAAAACCTCCCTAGTCCATTTTTGCATGGTTTAAAACTTTTTATATTTTGAACCCCATAGCTTATTTTAGAAATTTGTCCTAAAACTGAATCTAAATATATAAAACTCAAAGGTGACCGACTGACTGACTGCGTAGTGATCTATCAACGCACAGCCCAAACCACTGGACGGATCGGGCTGAAATTTGGCATGCAGGTAGATGTTATGACGTAGGCATCCGCTAAGAAAGGATTTTGCAAAATTCCAACGGGAAAAATCGGGATTTTATTTTTTAATATTTCTGCGCATACGAAGTTGCGGGGAAAAGCTAGTCGACAATAAAATTCTATATAATTTTGAAATCTGGTTACAAAATTTCACGAGAATCTGTTGAGGAATGCGGCCTGTACACGAGAACAGACATCCGCTCCAACGCCAAACGGAGTCGCTTCAACTTGGACGAAAAATGTTTTGGCTTCGCTTCGCTCGCTCGATCAATATGAGAGAGTCCACGTTACATTACAAAAATATTAGGGCGTAAATGTCAGATAACAGCATTATTTTTAAATCCATACAAAGCTAAGTAAGCAAGCAAGGAAGTTTCACCATGGACTTGAAAATAATACCATTATTTACCACACGAGACCACGTTAAAGGCGATCTTAAAAATGCCATTTAAATAACATGAGGATAATTCATGCATTAACTGTATCAAATATCAAAAACTTAAATCCTCAGTCGCGACAGTCGACCGTGACTTTTAGATCGAAAGCGATCGAGCGAACCTCCTCATTCCTGCCATCGCAAAGGTAAACGTATTCTTTGCGCCCTTGGACGGTAATGATGTAGACCAACTGTTTGTTGCACATGCAACTCTGCTCTTTCAATTTCCTTGTTTGAGAAAGAATCGTGTTGGTATTTCTGTGGGAGGAGTAATATCTTTGAATACTAATTTTGGAAAGATTGTTTTAAACATTCTTTCACAAGTATTACAAGGTTTTGTTATTCCTGAGGTTACATTTAATCCTAATTTTCATGCGGGATCGGGACCTATGTGGGTTATCCCGAGGGAGATAATTTCAATCAAAATAATTTTCAATACTTGCCTAGGTAACGTTTACAATAATCGCTACACGAAATTCTTCACTCTATGACACAACCAACATCTCATTTCATCTCGGCCGTTCATCTCTACAGTTCTAATCTGGACACAGAAGTGTTCAAATCTTCGTAAGAGCGACTTTCCACACACGCACGCAACAGTTTCTCCTTCGAGATCATCGCACTAATTATAATTATTGAATCATATCGCACATATATCATTACAATCAACAAGTAATAGTGATAAGTTTTATGAGTCTAGGTCGTAATTGGCAAGATTTATTTAAATTTCATTAGATTTTATAATAAACGTTAGAATACATGATCCTAAACAAGACAGTAAGCAAAAATAATCACGTAATGTTTTTGAAATTCTACCTAAGTAGATTTTGAAAGGACAGGTAACTAGCTGGCCACCTTGGCATTGCATGGATGTACTCATCATTATCATCATTTCAGCCAAAAGACGTCCACTGCTGGACACAGGCCTCCCCCAAGGCTCGCCACTCAGAGCGGTCCTGTGCTACTTGCTTCCTCCGGCCGATGCCGGTCGGCCGGAAAGTTCTCGAGTGGCGTCCGCGAACCGGAAGACGAGCTGTCGGTAGGCCTCCAACAAGATGGAGCGACGACCTCGTGAAGGTCGCGGGATGGATGAGGGAAGAAAAATCCTAATAAGAACAAAAAAGTGGACAAATTAGGCAGAGCAGATCTAAGTGATGAGCGTGCAGAAGTTAAGCAATTGGCTTTTAATAAATAGAAGATGAACATTACACTTAATACTCGTACCTACTTGGAAGTTGCAAGACTAATTTGAATAACAAGAACAAAATCCGGGCGTGAAATAAAAGAACAGATACAATGACGAACTCATTATGCTCGACAAATAAAGTAAAAACGAGTCGGGAAATGCATAATCGATTGTGCTTATTGTTTAATAACAGTCGATAAAAAGCAGCGGAAGGCGCTGGCGTTTGCATACGAGAACAAGTTCAATGATATCTGGTTAAGATTTATATGAATAGGTGCTTACGAAGTATTAAAAACTATTATTGAATTATTACTGAAGTCCAAATTTCAACGGGTATCTATTCGAAGTCTTTAATAAGGACAGGGAGATTCCCTATAGAATCGCTCACGCGTTGCGGCGTTGCAAACGAACTTTAAGCAGCTAGATTTCAAGTTCAACTTGAGCGCCGTGACGCGTGAGCGATCCTATAGGGAATCTCCCTGTTCCTATTTAAGACGAATATAGCCCCTGGCACACATAATGATCAATAGTGATTTGCTTGTTAAAATACACCCAACCGCAATGAAATTGAGTCACATTGCATAGGATTTTCCATACAAAGTGAACCGATTACATTGCGGTTGAGTGTACTTATACTATTGTATATTTTGTGGTTATACTTAAATTTCTTTTTCGTGTATTAAACAGTATCACTAACTCATTCATGAGCTATTTTTGTAAGAAATACGAGTACCAAGAAGATTGTTTTCAGTAGCCGTGTTTTGGAAAAACTGCTTTCGAAAATTATTTGCAGCTTCACAGAATGAAAAAGTCTAAACGCTTCCATGATTTTTCAAATATCAAAACGTAGTTACAGCGTGCTACTTTGTCGTATTGATTATGATCTGATTACGATATTTTAGCCATGAGGTTTTACACCACGTCACTTTCGTAAGCATTGAGATGCGCCGGTTTATCGCGCACGCCATCTAGCGTCGTGATCGCGACGCATTTCTCCGAACAATACGTCGTGTCGACACTTTGGGACCTTTGCCGCTTGTTAGTCCTAGACAGTCGGGATTGAGTAAGAGAAAAGGTCGGGAATTTATGTGTGATGACAAATGGCTATCACGATGGTGTTTCTCCAGCACCCTGTATATAACACCTCGTAAATTCTATGATGTAACGTACGCGCTGACGTCCTTATGGTACCTAGTATTTATTCGCCAGCATGGATGGCATTTTAGTAAAATGCCAGTGATAGTTTTTCTGTGTGGCTTAGTTGGGAAAAAAGCTATGCTATCAGAATTCCAACTATATTCTAATTATTACTTATCTATGAAACCAGAGAACGAATTTTAAGTAATTACAACACACAAGTCCGCCCTGCAGTTATAAGCTTAAATTTTAACAAAGACATTCATAAGTTTTTATTTATTTATTACTAGCTGCTGCCCGCGACTTCGTCTGCGTGGAAGATAAAATTGCCAATTACGTTCCTTTCCGACATTCGATTTTAATCAAACATAGCTTACATGTTGCTCCAAATGATGCTCTATCTACCCTTGAAAACTGCATTCAAATCGGTTCAGTAGCTTCGGAGATTAACTCTAACAAACAGACAGACAGAAAAGATTTCTAAAAATCGCTGTTTTGTGGTCTACCATACATCTTTAGACCCCCCGTTCCTTTTTTTGAACTTTTCTTTCTATGTACAGACCCGCCGGGCTCTGCTCTTTTATTATAGTATAGATTTATCAACTTTTCTCCACTCACTTAGATAGTTTTTACAGTATTTAATTAAATATAATTAGATTTTAAAAAAAGTATTTAAACTATGGTTTTCTATTGCAGTTGTGACCTGGGATCTGAAAAGCAGTCAAAGACGAGTTCGTGGGTAAGTCACTGAAGCACAATACGTAAGAATAATTCCTCACAAGTTAATCTACTTATGCAAGTACCTAATGGCTTAATGTTATCCACAGAATGCTCTATAAGTGCACTTTAATAGACTCTACGTAACTAGGAGTTTGGTCGCACAATCGCCGTTAGAGACGAACCAAAATGTCTTAATACTGTAGTAACAGTCGCTGTGAATAGGTCTAGAATAGGTCACAGATTAACATGTTAAGAGCAAGAATTTAGATGTCATCGTTTCATCATTTCCCGTAAAAGATGTTTGAGGCTATCGCACTAATAAGTACTTAAAAACTCATCGGTTTTCTAGACATTTTTTTCAACTGTCACTTCTGTTGATGTTCAATTAGCGAGACGTTTTTTTTTAGGATCTACGAGTAACTTAATACTGTCACAAAACCTATCGTTTAATTAAGGGCACCAAAATTTGAAAGTTAATTATTTTCGCATAATGTTTTAGTACATTACAGACCTAGGGTGGTGAATTCGTAAATGTCCCAGATCGCAGGTTTCTGTGGCCCGAACCGAAGGTGAGGGCCATAAATATGCGATCTGGGGCTTTACAAATTACCACCCGTGGTTTGTCAAAAGTTTTACGTCTTGCCTTGGCTAAAAAGTGAGATTTTCTCTCCGCGTAGCGGACAGAAAATCCCACTTTACGGCCAAGGGTGATGTAAAATTATTTTACACGTGCCATGACATAACTTGCATAATAAACTTTACATCAAAAGGTGTAGTTGTTCAAACAATACAGGACCAACTTAAAGTTAGACAAAACTGTGATTACCCCAATCGGCGTCATCGCGATCGGTTGCGGCGCTTGCGCAAGCGATGGGTAGGTACTCGTATTAATACATTTACATAACAATGGCAACATGGGAAGTAAAACCTTTTTAGTTGCGATTAAACTACAGATTTTGTGTTATTAAATTAGGTAGATCTATTTTTGTGTTTTAAATTGGCACTTTTTGAAACTGTAGATTGTAGCTGTATAGATTATTACCCAATAGGGATGACGACAACTTTTTTTCCCTTAGTCTATCAGGAAGATTATTGAAAAGTATTGGACACGTATTTTTTTCTTTTTTCACGTAGTCAAACTTATACGGAGAAATATTGAGTTGAAATGTCGCGTGACGTCACGGTTAGGTACGATTTATAACTATCGGTGACGTAGTTAGCCCCCACTCTCCAACTTTAATGCGTTTTAACTTAGTCATTCTTTGTTAATTTGATAAAACAAACAATACGTGTCTAATATTTTTTTATTACCTGACTGACGGACTAATTAGAATTTCGATTTCTTCACCCTGTCGTCATCCCTATTATTTTTTTATTTTTGAGCAGTTTAAACAAGTAGAAAGAAGCGAAAAATTTATTAAATAGGGGTCCTTACCAGTATAACAATTTCAATAACAAAAAAAGGCAATAATGATTTTTCCATGTCTTTTTTATATCCTTGGTAGGCAAACGAGCAGAGAGGCCACGAATTTTAAGATATCATCACAAATAATCAATATATCGATTTAGTGACTACATATCTTTGACTCAAACTGGAACACAAAAATCAAATACCAAGTAGGTAAGTAGTACATTTCTAAAGTGGCCTAGGTCTCTCAAATATCATGCCTTTCTGAACTGGAGCGCTTGTGTAACACTTAATGCATTTTATAGAGCAGAATGCCCTGAGATGGCGAGTACGATGTGCACCTTTCGACACATTTGATAGCACGTACAGTCCTTTCATAAAACTTTATCACTGGTTATTTTTATAGTGGTTCGACCTACCGCCTCTCATGCAGAAGGTCGGGGTTTCGATTCCGGCTCGCACCTCTATGTTAAGTTATGTGCGAAATTCAATTTGAATTTACCACTGAGTTTTTGAAGGAAAACATCGTGAGGAAACCTGCACGCATCTGCGAAGTAATTCAAAGATGTGTGTGACGTCCCCAATCCGCACTGGGTCCGCGTGGGGACTGTAGTAAACCCTCTCATGATAAGCCTGGGCCCAGCAGTAGGACGCAAATAGGTTGTAGTAGTAGTAGTATTTTTATATATACCACTAAGCCTGTGGAAAAAGTCGCGACTGGAACTTGAAAATTAAAAGAAACTATCAAATCAAGGGGACTATATATTAGTTAGGTAATCGATAAGTATTATTTTAATGTTTCATGTTTATGAATAACATTAAGATAAGTTCTTTTAGTTTAAGCTGTTATATGTCATTTTATCTCTTATTTTTTACATTTAAGGCAGTCTATAAAACTAGCTCTTCTTCTGCTTCTATATAAACGGTCGGCTTGTCGGTCACTCTTGACAGAGTAGTCGTGTTTCATTACAATGCTTTTGCTGATGAAGCTCTCCTTGCGATGGATCTTCATTTGTTGCGGATGTATATAAACGATACTGAACACAAAATAACGATTCTTTATGTATGTATGTCCGGATTTAACTCGAAAACTACTGTTCGGATTGCATCAAGATTTGTTATGGGGGTAGTTTAAAACACTGGTCAACATAAAGGCTACTTTAAAAAAAAAAAAAATTTTTTTTAATAAAATACATAGGACGAAGTCGCGGGTAGAAGTGGTTAATAATACACTGATCAACGAGGAGATTCGTTGTATGGAAACTTCCGAATAATTCTCCCGTCTATGAAACTTGGCACATGATGAAAATAGGAAATACGGTTATGCCTAATCTATTATCCCACGACTTTTATTAGAAGTTAGGTATTTTTACCTAAACATGAAAATCGTTTACAACAGGACCGACAGAAGACTGTAGTGTCTTAGCTCCATAATAGCAATAAAAAGAATTATGTATGAAAATTCTCCATTTTTTCCATCACACATAGCAATTAACAGTCATTGTAACTATTTGAGATACATCGTGAAGTCCTCCATTATGAGATATTAATCTGAAGATAATGTATGTATAGACAATGCGTCGATTGTCCGTCCGTGTGTATGTAACGTACTCTCTAACTTCTAAACTATGTTACCGAAAGCAAAAAGTTCAAGGACGTAACGGACCGCGTTGTGTAGCGATAGCAGGAGAGTTTGTTTTTGCTAAGTTAATACAAGCTTGAATAAAAATAAACCATTTATCCCTCTAGTATTATTTCTTCACAATTTAATACACTTTTGCAAAGCTGGAGCCAGTTGAATAATAATAATATAATAATAATAATGATAATTTATTATTTAGAATAACCAAGATCCATATTATTGCAATTAAAATACAATAAAAAAATACAAAATAAAATAAAATACAAAATAAAAATCAAATAAGTAAATAAAATAACACATCAAATTCAAATTCAATTAAAATTAATAGGCTCGATTCCTCCCTACATGAAGGTGCAAATAGTGCTTTCAATCATTTAAAACTGCTTTTGTTTTTCCATTAATTCATGGTGTATTTTGTCTAGTTTTTTTTATATAGTCTGTTGTCCACAGTTTAAATCCGAAGCATCTACGGAGGTCCAATTTTTCCGTTCAGGAATTTCGGGAATGCTCCCTTGGTACACCCTTACCCCAAGTAACCATATTCCAGCTTTCTACGACCCGTTGTTTCAGCCGTGCGTTATCTGTCAGATACTCAATCAATTTCGTTTTAAATAGTTTTTGTATAGTTTTTTTTTTAAATAGTGGAGCTATGGTGTTCAAAATAGTGGAGCTATGGTGTTCAAAATATAAAAAATATTAGCCCTTTGCCCGCGACTTCGTCCCGCGTATTCTTAGAATTTGCGTACCCGATGATACTATACATATAGATATATAGCTGGTTATATTTATAGAAATATTGAAAACCTGGTTTGACCCGTTGAAAACGCGTTCCCGGAAATATCGGGATAAAAAGTATCCTATGTTATAGCCCGGTTCTCAAACTATCTCTATACCAAATTTCATCTAAATCGGTCCACTCGTTGCGACGTGAAGGAAGGACAAACACATTTATAATATTAGTATGGATATATTAAGCGATGCAAAAATTGACTCGCGAGGTCTACAGCTGTCAGAGCCACTACTAAGTATATTTTATTCATTCTGTTTGAAGTGATTTATTTAAATTCGTCCACTGATTTGTTTATTTTGCGAACGCTGCCGCAAAGGCCATCTTCTCATGGCCCGCTCTCGCGACTGACGAAGTGACGTGTGTCGAGCACGAACTTTGTTTATTTGTTTATAAATTCAGAGCGAGTGGCTAATCTAATACCTATGTGATGGTTTTTTGATTACTATAGCTTCTGCCCGCGACTTCGCCCGCGTGGAATTCGGTTATCACGTTCCCGCTTCAACTATGCGTTTTTCCGAGATAAAAACTAGCCTATCTCCTTTTCCGGGACTCCAACTATTTCC
Source organism: Aethes cnicana (assembly GCA_963971205.1). NCBI lineage: Eukaryota > Metazoa > Arthropoda > Insecta > Lepidoptera > Tortricidae > Aethes > Aethes cnicana. The sequence goes on from OZ020291.1 coordinate 11,559,448, forward strand.
ATACCAAATTTCATTTAATTTGGTCCAGTGGTTTAAGCGTGAAGAGGTAGCAGACAGACAGACAGAGTTACTTTCGCATTTATAATATTAGTATAGTATGGATCATCTGGTGACCTGCGTGCTAGTTTGCGATCTACTACTACAGCCTATTTGCGTCACATTGCTGGACACAGGCCTCCTCTCGTCACGAGAGGGCGTGGGCTATAGTCCCCACGCGGGCCCAGTGCGGATTGGGGACTTCACACACATCATTGAATTACTTACCGAAAAGCTCAGTGGTGAATTCAATGAATTTCGCACATAAGTAATCTTAGAGGTGCAAGCCGGAATCGAACGCCCGACCCCCTGCATGAGAGGCGGTAGGTCGAACCACTAGGCCACCACGGCTTCACATCTAGCCAGTTTGCGATCAATGCTATCAAATTGTTCAATGTTATCAAATCTTGCGGTCAACACACTGACGTATACGATACCACTTACCAATCAAGTTCCCACGTGGTCCACACTTAAGAACGAAAAGGTTGCATTTCAGTATTTCGTGTTGATCAAATGGGGAGTTTACATCGCGCCCGTAAAGCCTAAATTGTAATGACACAAAGCAATCAATACGCAGATCACAGACTGACATTTGGACAGCCTTGACATTCAAACCGGCTGCGGGCGATGCACTTTCAACATGACAGTTGACATTACTACTGTTATATGTGTGGACTAAGGAAGCTGTATGTCTTGACAGGACTGTCATGTTGAAGATATAAGGTAAAAACCTTGTTTTGCCCTTAAGTAGTTTTATACTATTAGTATGACGATACGTATAAGCTTATAACTCAACATTTATACCTATATTTTACGTCACCCTTGGCCGTAAAGTGGGATTTTCTGCGCGCTACGCGGAGAGAAAATATGAGTTCCTGGCCAATGCAAGACGTAAAACTTTAGACAAACCACGGGCGGTAATTCATAAAGCTAGGACTGTAATATACTATTACACGGCTGCTCCAGGAGGGTTATTTTCGAGATACCTAAGTAATATGTCTTTGATACGTTATTTAAACCTATTTTACATCACCCTTGGCCGTAAAGTGAGATTTTCTTTCCGCTACGCGGAGAGAAAATCTCACTTCTTGGCCAAGGCAAAACGTAAACCTTTTGACAAACCACGGGTGGTAATTCGTAAAGCCCCAGATTGCATATTTATGGCCCTCACCTTCGGTTCGGGCCACAGAAACCTGCGATCTGGGACTTTTACGAATTCACCACCCTAGGTCTGTAATGTACTATTAACTTGTTTCTCTTTAAGAATGCCAAAGTAAAAAAACATAGACCCTAGGGGGCTAAATTTGAAAAAATATTAATGAAGTTTTTCAAACTATATCATGTGATATATCAAATGAAAGTACTTCTTATGAGGGTCTCAACTATTTTTTATTTTATTTCTTTTTTGGTCAATACTTTTCGAGTTATTTACGAAAATAGGCGAAAAATTACCATCCCCCCCCCCCCCCCTTATCTCCGAAAGTACGGGACCTAAAATTTTGGAAAAAAATGCGGAGGATAGTTATTGACCTATAGATTACCGGAAAATTATTAAGAAGTCCATGGTATTTGAAATCTATCACATAAAAGAGCTCATTCTGTGAAGCGGTTTGAAAATGACGGCATTGAAAATAATCAAGGGTAGGAACCCTCTCCGCGCGAGTTAAACTCGCTTCTTGGCCAGTTTTTTTTTATGCTTTCATAAAATATTCAATATATTTTATGACTATAATATCAGTTACAGACGGTCACTACCACAAGGTTCGAACGCTCGCTGATCACGACTTGCATGTTTCAGCAATACCAATACAGACGAATAACAATGGGGAGACGGGACGTCGTCATTTATATAATTTGCACAATGAACTGCCACATTTCCTGTATTTTACTCCTATTATCTGAACCTAGACCAATTACACAACGCTCCAAACATAACTGAACATCATTTGTTCACGTTGGTGTTACTAAAGGAGCCAAGTTTGGGGCGAAAGTGTAAATGTTATGATATTGTTATGTTACGCTGCCGATTCGTAATCGATATCTTTATAGGTTTTTGATTATCTTACTTGTAAATTGTGTTAGTGAAAGTAATGTGGTTTGAAAATGAAGAAGAAACTAAGATTTTTTTGAATAGTTGACATTGAAATTTATAAGGACATTCATAATCACCATAGACAGTTCTCAGTAGGTACGTTTACTACTAATAATAAGTCTGTAGAAGAAGTCGCGTCTGAAACTTGAAAATTAAAAGAAACTATCAATTAAGTCGAGGGGACTATATAAACGATACTGAGCACAAAATAACGATTTTTAGAAAAATGGTCTGTACGCATGTGTGTATGTATGTATATGTGTATATTATGTATATGTTTATGTACGTCCGGATTTAACTCGCAAACTACTGGACGGATTGCAACGAAATTTGGTATGGTGGTAGTTTATCCCGGAAAAATGCATAGTTCCCGCGGGAATGCCATTAACGATATCCACGCGGACGAAATAATAAATAAATAAATAAATAATAAATAAATATCTTGGGACATTTCACACATATTGACCTAGCCCCAAACTAAGCAAAGCTTGTACTATGGGTGCTAGACAACGATATATATACTTATATAGAGAAATACATACATATATGAATACTAAACATCCATCCAGAAATCACGGGCAGAATAGAATCTAGTAATAAATAAGATGGACTCCAAACAAAAATAATACTTTGCTCTGTTTGTTTGTAGCACCCGTCGTCATAAAAAGGTTATCTACGGACAGGGCAGATCTCAAACAATTTGGGAACCGTGTCATTTCCTTGCAGTTAATAAATAGAGTTATATAAGGTGTTATGTATGGCGTGTGAACGACGTGCGCGCAGATAGTTCGTTACGTTGCTCATCCAATCACGGGTTATGCGATTAACATGGGATTTGCTATTGTTTGATCCGCTGATGAGTGGCTTTATTTGATCGATATAGGTAAAAACTTTGTAAATAAAGCTCCTCATCTGTATAGTATATGTCATGTGTTTGTATAGCATTTTCCATAAAAAGTGACCCGAATTCATTGCTGTTAAATGTAGTTATTAGTAAACCATATATTTACGACCTATAAAGTAGCTGTAAGCTTCATCAACTGTGTAGGTCAAAAGTTCAAAATCCCTATAACTGAAGACCACCTTGCCATAAACATCAAAAGATTACTACCACTGTCAGCTCTTAAAACTACAGTTTATACTTGTAAAAAGCTCTTGACCGCCAAGCATCATCCGTGTATAATAAACTGGCCAAAACGTCGCCGAAGTCCGCTAGGGGTCGTTTGCGAAATCAATTGTCTACAGATAACCTAAAGTTCGATCTGTTTATGTCAAGGCATTGTTTTGAATCTGTGGTTGCCTAGTGGTTTGACCTCAGACTCTCTTGCAGAGGGTCGTGAGTTCAAACCTGGCGTATCTTTCTTTTACAATTTGTATTTACCACTGAGCTTTTCAGTGAAGGAAAAAGGAAAAGAGTGTGTGGAACCCTTCGTTTGCGAAGTATTTCAAAGCGTGGGTCTAGTGGGGACTATGGCCCAAATTTTCTCGTGATGAGAGGAGGCCTGTGTACAGCAGTGGGACGTAATTTTTTAATGTTGTGGTGGTGGTTGTTTTGTAATTGGAGTCTAGGTCGCTGTTATAATTCTGTACATGCTATTTTCTCTAATTTCGTTGTTGAGAAATCTTTCAATTTGCATTATTTTACATTATAGCCCTTGTAGGTAAGCTATACGTTGGAATCAGGCGACTTGATAATTTTTCCATCAAAAAATTAAAATGAACCTTAAATACCATCCATATTATTATCCATATTAATATTATAAATGCGAAAATAACTCTGTCTGTCTGTGTGTTACCTCTTCACATTTCAACCGCTGGACCGATTTGGATTTGGTATGGAGATAGTTAGAGTCCCGCGAAAGGACATAGGCTACTTTTCATCCCGGAAAAACGCATAGATCCTGCGGGAGCGCGATAACCGAATTCCACGCGGGCGAAGTCGCGGGCAGAAGCTAGTAATTTTATACATTCGAAATTGTTACGAATCGCTGCAGATTTTCGGCTCAACATTTAAATAAATAAAACGTAATATTTCGTAATTTGATTGTGACATGTGACATTTATCTCTTAGAGTGTAGGTAGGTACTAGAGTACCTATTTTTTTATTTAAATACAGTATGAGCACTTTACATTATAAGGTCGTGGAGAGCTGGATGCCTCTTAAGTGATAAGAGTAGTTAACTAGTAATCATACAATTTCAAGACTTAAATACAGTCTTGAACAAGAAGTGCATTTAATGCCACGTGTATGACTAATGTATGACTCACTGATGTTTTTCAATGTCAAGAAACTTCTCACGATCATTAAACACCGATGTCCTTTAAATAGAGTTTATATTAGTCATAAAATCATTTAAAATAGGTACCATAAAGTAGATAGATTATTTTGGAAGGTGACATTAGCTTCATGATCTACTTGATCCCATCATCACCATAGATGTATTTTATTGGATTCAGTATCATCATCATTTTAGCCGCTATCGGCTGAACCCTCTCTATACGTCCACTGCTGGACATAGGCCTCCCCCAAGGTGCGCCACTCAGACCGGTTATGTGCCACTCGCCGCATGTCGGTCGTCCATCTTGTTGGAGGCCTACCGACAGCTCGTCTACCGGTTCGCGGGCGCCACTCGAGAACTTTCCGGCCCCATCGGCCATCAGTCCTGCGAGCAATGTGCCCGCTCACTGCCACTTAAGGTTCGCAATTCTTCGGTATATGTTGGATTCAGTATACAGGATTTTAAAAAAAGCAGCATTTTTTTCACTTCACTAAAATATTTTCTTGATATTTTCCCTGCGAATGAATCTTATCACTTCAGTGCCAGCGTCTCCCATTTTCATAGCAATGAAATTAATAAGTGAGCTAAGTCGTTAATGTTCTTATCTTGGTGTGTTCAGGGAAATATTAATGAGCATTAACCCAAGTAGACGTGTATTGTATACTACTACTACTACAGCCTATTTACGTCCCACTGCTGGGCACAGGCCTCTCCTCATCAAGAGAGGGTTTGGGCTATAGTCCCCACGCGGGCCCAGTGCAGATTGGGGACTTCACACACATATTTGAATTACTTGGCAGATGCGTGCAGGTTTCCTCACGATGTTTTCCTTCACCGAAAAGCTCAGTGGTAAATTCAAATTGAATTTCGCACATAAGTAAACTTAGACTTTATCCATATTAATATTTATGTAAATTTATCCTCTTTTGAAATTATTTGTTATCTTCCTTGTATTTCTGTAGTTTCTTTCTGATATTGATGCACCTACTCATTTTTCTTTCTGTTTGGCCTTATGGTTGACTGGTAGAGAATGCCTTTAGGCATTAAGTCCGCCAATTTTATACATTTTGTGTGTGCAATGAAGTTTAAATTAATTAATTAATTAATATTATAAATGCGAAAGTAACTCTGTCTGTCTGTCTGTCTGCTACCTCTTCACGCTTCAACCGCTGGACCGATTTACATGAAATTTGGTATGGATATAGTTGAAGTTCCGGGAAAGGACATAGGCTACTTTTTATCCCGAAAAAACGCATGGTGATAATCGAATTCCACGCGGGCGAAGTCGCAGGCAGAAAATAGTATATTATATGTACTTACACTATATAATATTTTAGTGTAAGTAACTCCAGAGTTCCTGTGTTACTGTGTAATGTATCTTTGGTTTAAATCTGTTTTTTTTGCTACTTCCCGATAATTTATGGATTTTCATAAATTTCCCTTATTTCTCATCACTAAAAATAAGTCCGAAACTTGTTACATACTTGTCTACTCTCTTTTATAAATGTTGGCTATCCCATAATTTCCACACAGTTACTTAATGAAAATTCATTAAAATACATAAAGCATGCAAATGATATGCTAGTGAGGGCCTGGTACTAGCTCCATCCGCGGAGGTACCACCATGGGGGACCACAGGATTTCGGTGTCTATGGGCCGCAGTGACCACTTACCATCAGGTGGGATGTGCGCTCGTTTGCCTATACCAATGATATTTAAAAAAAAGCTCGAATAGCCAATGTCTATTATGATAATGAAAGAGCGATCATTGCGTTGAATTTAAGTAATATTAAAAGAACATCCGCAAATGTAAATGTCAGTTGTAATCTAACAGAGTTGCGAGTTACAATACAAACAACAGGAGATCGGCGATAGGCGGCAGATCCGTTAACAAATGTCAAAAAGATTACCGTTTGATCAGATCAATGGTGCGTGTTAGCAATTGAGCAACTACACTGTAGTATTAAACACACTATCACCGGGACTTAATCGCGTAAAAACGATTTATATTTTACCTCGACGTGACGGCCGCGATGCAACGGCCGTGGTCACGAGAAGACTGAAGAAGTCGCTGGGTAGTCTTTAACACTTATGGCAAATGCTCTTAAATCAGGTTATTCTTAAACCAGACAATAAATGATCAATTGGACAGTTATCTGAAACCTCATTCAATAAGTGATTTGTCATTTTTATGGTTAAGTGACACCATAAAAATGACAAATCACTTATTGATTGACATTTTCCTATTGATTTTCCTAGTGGTTCGACCTACTGCTTCTCATGCCGAGGGTCGGGGGTACGATTCCGGCTCGCACCTTTAAGTTAAGTTTACTTACGTGCGAAATTCAATTTGAATTTACCATGAGCTTTTCGGTGAAGGAAAACACCGTGAAGAAACCTGCACGCATCTGCGAAGTTATTCAAAGATGTGTGTGAAGTCCCCAATCCGTACTGGGCCCGCGTGGGGACTATAGCCCAAACCCTCCCAGTAGTAGTAGGTAGTATTGATGTTCAAAAGTCAATATTGTGATATTTAATTTTCAAAGCATGTATGTATCTGACATCTGACAATGATAAAACTTGTAAAATACTCACAACATCTAAAGGTAAACAAATAGGTAATAAATATTGTTGTTATAATGTTGGCCTTTACACGGGGAAGTAAATGCCTATATGTATATGACACAAAATCAGACATAAACATAAGTATAGGTCAAGTAAAATTATTTCACAATACCTATTGGATGAAATTATCACCTGGTCTGCGTCCTAATACAATATTTTATGACGAAAGTTAGATATCATCTGGACGCCTGACTCAGGCTAAAGGCTTAAGTAATAAAAATGAAGAAACTGTGCAATATTGTTCTACCCGTAAGGAAACAACTCATTTAAATTTTATAGTCTTCATATTATGAAAGCTAATATAAATGTCAAGTCGAAAGTCTTCGACCAGTGTGTGTTGCCAGTGATGACTTATGGTTCCGAGACGTGGGCGCTTACGATGGGCCTCATAAGAAGGCTCAAAGTCACTCAGAGGGCAATGGAGAGGGCTATGCTCGGGGTTTCTCTGCGTGATAGAATCAGAAATGAGGATATCCGCAGTAGAACTAGGGTCACCGACATAGCCCGAAGAATTGCGAGCCTTAAGTGGCAGTGGGCGGGGCACATTGCTCGCAGGACTGATGGCCGATGGGGCCGGAAAGTTCTCGAGTGGCGCCCGCGAACCGGGAGACGAGCTGTCGGTAGGCCTCCAACAAGATGGAGCGACGACCTCGTGAAGGTCGCGGGAAACCGGTGGAAGCAAGTAGCACAGGACCGGTCTGAGTGGCGAGCCTTGGGGGAGGCCTATGTCCAGCAGTGGACGTCTTTCGGCTGAAATGATGATGATGATGATGAATATAAATGAACTTTTGGAAGGGGTGTTTTTTCTATAGTTTTCTTTAATTTAATTTATTTACATTTCATGTCTTATCATAATTAGTTTATTGATTATTATTATCAACTTATTGTTTTAAATAGGTAATTAGTTTTAATTGTATTTGTTTTTAGTTTTATACCATGTAATTAAAATATCCCGTTGGACGAACAAGAAAAAAAAATCGTAGGGGGTTTTCTCAATGGCCGTCACCCAAGATGGACGTTGACGTTTGTTGAGTCTCTCCAATTTTATTTTATTAATCATTTACACCGTAAGTACATTTACCTTTATTACCGAACAACTTGCAGGCCTGTGGCCCTTACTTTATTTGATATTGGCGAAGTGTCCAAGACAGAAGCCATTAATTTATATAGAATCGAAGACATCGTAGTCAACCAAAAAATCGGTTAAAACTAATAAATAGCTATATGAACGTGTCATAACGGCTGTATACACAGCAGTAATGTAAATTTTGTAAATTTTGAAAAAGGCCTTCTGCTTGAGTTTGTTGCGGCGCTTCTTCTCAAGCAATGGGTCTAGGAAGCGCTGGTAAATTCTTTTTCTGACGTGTAAAAGTGCCGCTATGTGGACAATTTGCTGAATAAATGATTGAATTGAATTGAATTGAGTAAAAAGACAATTACTCACATTACAAAACGGTCACTCATCTTTAAGGGCTAACGAGACTGAGATCAAATGCCAGCGTCTTGCGAGTATCAAGGATGCCGCGATATGCGGACCATGGATCTATAGAATCCTATACTTTATGATTTAAGAAAGGAAAAATGTAATAAGTTTGAAAATACCACCACCACCACAACAACAAAAGCCTATTTACGGACTGCTGGGCACAAGGCCCATCTCATCATGGGAGGGTTTGGGCTATAGTCCCCACGCGAGGCCGGTGCGGATTGGAGACTCAAAAGATTGAAAATAAGGGTTAGCTTAGGTAATGACTTCACTTATAGGCTTTCATTTTAGTGGTTGTTTAATTTCGGTTTATTCTGGAATCTTTGTTGCGGCGCCTCTTTTCAAGTAATGGGTCTAGGAAACGCTGGTAAATTCTTTTTCTGATGTGGAAAAGTGCCCTTATGTAGCCAATTTGCTGAATAAATGATTGAATTTAATTTAATTTAATTAAAAACGGCCTGGTGTATCAGGGAAATTACTTCGTCAAAATTAAAACATCTACTCTGCGACCACTTATGATTATTAGTAGCTGCGTTTTGGACATTCATAACGAAGACTGTACCTTATAAAATTAATATTATCCAGGGCTATAACAAAAAACTAAGAACTCACTAAGAAATTTTGACCAAAAGCATCAAGATTAAACGGATAGGTATTTTAGAATACACTTGAAAGCTAATAAAAAAACTATTGCGTATTTTTCAAACTTTCATAAATATTACGCAAACGTCCAATAATTCGTCAAAAGCGATAGATCATAAATAATAACGACAATCGAATAATTCCAATCGATTCCCCGAATCTCATCGTGGAAAGAAATCGCATAGCGTCGGAATTGTATCACGCGCGAGAGCCGGACGATTTGAGTGCGTCGTCTCTGCTACGTGATTACGTAAGGAACCTTGTGCTTTCAAATGGAAAGGATAATAGCTCATCGATAGTTAGTGTGGTGCAAGCGACGTAGCGGAGCGGAAAGCGTTTATGAATCAAGGAATACTCTTTGTTTAGTGTAACCTCCGCGCCGCTATCGCTTCTCATTGTGGCAACTAAATATCAAGTTTTTTTTGTTAAGTTTCCATTTATATAGAATTTAAAAAAAACGCACAACTGAACGGAAATTCATGCATAAATATTTTCAACAACATCGAAAGTAGATTGATGGAAAATGCCAATAGGTATAGGATATTAGGTAGGTATCTGTAAAAAACGAGTAATTTCATGGAGTTCTTCAACGAGTCAGAAAATCGTACAGTAAAATGTTCCTTTGCAATTATATTTAGTGTTTCCTAACCATGTATCTATAACACCTTGATAGCCTACATACATGGTCTACAAATATTTGTTTTTACTTTAACTTGTTTTTTGTCGACCTTTCACGAATTTTGGCTAAATACTCTTAGCACTCACTTAAGTCAGCGTTGTACAGTCGCGCCATCAGATATATTTGAGCGGAATTGATCATAAATATCAGAACACGACCTTATTGTCAAGCCATTAGAGTGCATGTACAGAGATATTTACCATCGTCATATATCTGGGCAAACAAGGGTTTTGTTCTGCGTGAGTTATATTTTCCGCCCGCTCCCGCTCCCCGCTGGGGCCACAGGCGATCGTGAGCGATGAACCGCCCGCCGTATTAAGACTTTCTTTCCTTTGTAATCTGCTAATCATAATACAACTGATTGAAGAATGGCCGTGATACATCGGAGAGATTGTTCATCTCTCATACGCTGACAAAAGAGGATACAATGACGTGTCAAGTTACGGTTATTATTGCAAATCATTAGCGAAGTGATGGAGTGAGTAGGTGGCAAGTAATATGAAGATTGACAAAAATGTGTTGGCTCCAGTATATCCATGGGCCTTATGAGAGACTAGCTTCTGCCCGCAACTTCGTTCGCGTGGAATTCGTTAATAGCATTCCCGCAGAAACTATGCATTTTTCATAATAAAAAGTAGCCTATATATATACCAGTGTTATATAAATTTTGTTACTATCCGTCCAGTATTTTTGAGTTAAATCCGGACACATACATATAGCAGAACACAACTTAGAAGGCGCGCGGCGAAGCACTTAAGCCGTTGACACAGTCTGTTATTGCTTAATCCGCGCGCCTTCTGAGTTGTGTCGTGCTATACCTACAGACAATTTTTCTAAAAATCATTATTTTTTTGTTCAGTATCGTTTATATCGTCCCCTTGACTTGATAGTTTCTTTTAATTTTTCAAGTTTCAAAAGCGACTTCTTCTCAGACTTATCATTAGTATAGATTCCTTCCTTACCATTAGTTAGCCTTGTGCTCGTTCTCCAACCAAAACTATAAAATAGCTATTTTAAACCTAAAAAAAATACGTAAACATTTTCAAGCATAGGTTTTACCTATGTGAATGCGTAACTTCTTGCATTGCAGACACTGTTTTATGGCTGCGCCAGCGCATAAACCTGTGACAGTGAGAGCTGAGAACAATGTTCCATCTCGGAGTTATGTGGCGGAGGCTAGGGATTTAACGCCTTATTAACTCCGTGCATGTTTGTTATATGGGAGAAGTTGTTTATGGGCTTGAAAGCACTGTTACCTAAAATTATGTTAAGTTCAGATTCAAGTTGCTCATTTCGCTCCTTTCGTTTTCAGGTTCAGAAACATTAAAATGAAATTTTCATTACCTTGTTAAATACATGGTAAGAGATGCAGTCACGATGTCTGCTAAAACTGTAGATAATGGCAATCAACTGACCTCTTGACTTGATTTCAAAACTAAAAAGTAATTGAAGAAAGACTAAGTAAAACCTCAATTTGTATTTTTCAAAAAATCCATCCAATTCAAAAGCGCAATCAGATTTCGATAGCTAAGTCACAAGCATAGCTGGTTGCTTAGTTGCTTGTAAAGAGAGACAAAAACTGCCATACAATCGGGTCGAAGTAGATCTATGCATGCATGTAGGAAGCCGTTCGTGGGAACTACAACCGTGAGAACCTTCAAATAAGGCGGGAATCACAGGAATTTAACCCATTATTAGATTCAAATTCAATAATTTATTCAGCAAATTGGTGCGGGGAAAAGCTAGTTTAATATATTTCATAGATGAAAACAACGTGAACGCAGTAAGTATTAATTTGTTTCAAAACTACGCTACATTTCCAACCGTCTTGAACTATCAACTTTATGTAATTTCCGCTCTTGCTCGTGACTTAGACCACAGAGAAATTGGGATAGATGGCAATCTGTAGATTCTGCGATACGCGTGCGAAGCGTTTGATTTATTTACCTTACTGTTGCGGCATCCGTTTACTTTTCCATTAGTTTTGTAATGTTATAGGTATTATTGTATATACTCAATAGATAGATAAATATAAACATAAGGATTTGCTAACAGTTTTTTGGTAAGTGTGGAAGTAACTATAAAATCAAATACCTACCTATATATTTTTATTCGTGTTAAAGGTACAAGCAACATCTAAAGTAAATTAAATTTCTGTTTTTTTTTCAAATTTGCACTTTGCTACTTGTCTCGTCGCATTTTTTTTCTTTGCATCTGCATGTCATAAGACTAAACTAGAGCTTTTTTTTGCAAATTTTCGTGATCAGAATACTTATTCTTCTACTGAAATTAAAAACCTTTTATTTGTAAACAAAAGTATCAACTTTAAAAGATATAGCCAGACTATATTTTATTACTATAATTCAGTGAAATAGCGCCCAATAAATGGGCCCATATAGTAATAATTATAGAGGTGTCGGTCCCACACTCTTTCCACACCTATTTGATATCTACCGACCTGCAATTAGTTCGTTTGATTACAATACAACCTTCTAAGTACTTTGATAGCTATTAAGTTGACGCTCTGCATTCCAACTGCCACACAAACAGATCGTTGACAAGAAGCTGGAGTTCACATTATTCTCGTTTAGAGGTATTTTCCTAGCAGGCTTAATATAAAATTAAAATTCAACCCATTTCCCATTATGAACCTCGGTGGTTGTTGGCGACTGGTCGAAGTGCCGCCTCCTCAATATTAGCCTTTTTATATCTAAAAGAATTATGACCGTCGCGTAGAGACGGCTTGTTTTTAGTATTGTTTGATTGTCAGTAGTGAGGTTCTGTGTACTCGTAATTATAAAAAAATCCGATTTTTCCATTACTTCTTGCTTTCATCATTTCAAAATGTTAGTGAGAGCGGTGGACTGTATAAAATGAAATGATGAAATCAAGAAGTAATGGAAAAATCGGAATTATTTATAATAACACAGAACCTCACTACTGACAATCAAACAATACTAAAAACAAGCCGTCTATACGCGACAGTCACAATTCTTTTAGATATAAAAATAGTAAAATAAAAAAAAGTTAATTAAAAAAAACAAAAAACCCGACTGCGTAAAAAACTAAAATGAAAAAAACAAGACTACTTAGTTCAGTAGTAGCCTAGTAGCTAGGATTATGTTAAGTAATATTTACCGTCGCCATCAGATATATGGTAGCGAACAATGTGATCATAAATATCTGGACACGATCTTACTGTCAAGACGTTAGACTACATGCTCAGATATTTCTTATCATTCTTGCTTGCTCATATTACGTCTAATGGCGATCATACCTACTGAGAAATGACACCATGGAAATAATTTCATGTTCGACACTAACATAAATCAAATATTGATTGCTATTGAGGAATCTAAAGATGCCTACTATCGGGACCCATTATTTGTAACATTTTAACCTAGATTTTAAATGTGTCCCGACTGTAGGCATCTTTAGATTCCTCAATAGCAATCAATATTTGATTTATGTTAGTGTCGAACATGAAATTATTTCCATAGTGTCATTTCTCAGTAGGTATGATCGCCATTAGACGTAATATGAGCAAGCAAGAATGATCAGAAATATCTGAGCATGTAGTCTAACGTCTTGACAGTAAGATCGTGTCCAGATATTTATGATCACATTGTTCGCTACCATATATCTGATGGCGACGGTAAATATTACTTAACATAATCCTAGCTACTAGGCTACTACTGAACTAAGTAGTCTTGTTTTTTTCATTTTAGTTTTTTACGCAGTCGGGTTTTTTGTTTTTTTTAATTAACTTTTTTTTATTTTACTATTTTTAGTTAGGGATTATAAGACCGTAAATTCCGCAATCTTGTCATTTCATGGAGAGAGTTGCTATCGTGGGGATTATTAAGTAGCTTGCGATGATCTAAATTACTGATTATTAATCCCTCTAGAGACCTAACCCGGCTCAAAACGCTACATAAGCCTGACCCTATTAAAATTCTTCAAGTCAACCGATAGATGGCGCTACTGGTACTACATTAGTGTATTAGGTAGCTATTTTATTTATTTACGAGCGCTGAGTACTGACTAGTGTAATTGGTACCTATAATCAATTAGGTTATATTTTACTGTATTAAGTAGGTAAATAACACTATTAACACTTTAAATGTAATAACGAAACTAAAAGTCTTCAAGTCAACGGATAGATGACGCTACTGGTACACTACATTGCACATGCGTACGTACTCGTACTTGATTGAAGTTTGAGATTTATGAAAAACATTATTATTATTTTATAGTCGTCATGACCTGCTTGAAGACTCGTTGGTCTAGTTTATTTCCTGTGTTGCTAATTCGAACGGATTTACTACTGGGTGGATAGGTACCTACTTTACGTGGTTAGTAAAGGAACTTTGAATCGTTATAAATCATAAACGGTTCTTTTGTCTGAAAAATGGTCAAAGAAACCTAATAATGATTTTTAAATACCTATTCTACGATACCTCACATGCCATAGTTGGTTGACTTTTATTTTTTTATTTTGTACAATATGGCGTCTGGTGGCCGCCATTTTGAATTTTGATTAATTTCATATCTTCAGTGACACTCGCGCGATTCAGACGAATCGATTGACGTTTGATTCATTAAAATCGACCCACGCGTTTGATCTCTAGTGTGCCACAAAGGAACAAACATACATACATACATACATACATACATACATAGACAGGTAAACACATAACCCTCCTTTGCGGTGCGCAGTCGGGTAAAAAAGGCTTATTTTGAGGAGGCGGCACGTCGACCAGTCGCCAACAGTGTGGTAATAATATACTTAACATTTTATGTATAAAAAATCTTCATCAATTATCCAATCGTCGTTGCTTTTAGATTCGCAAATTTGTGTAGGATGTTATAATTATTCTTACTACCTTACTATTATTAGTTACTACTATAATTGAACACATTTGTTTTACAGGGCATAAGATCTAATATCTATCGTTAAAAAAAAGAAGAGGCGTCTAACGTTAACTTAATGAAAGATATAACGTTATGAGGCCAAAAAAAAATGAAAAAATAGGTTCCGATACGATCACCTCAAGCGCGTCTCGCCATCAAACGTAACAGTTTGGCGAGTAAGTAATTATTGTAATAAATGTGTATTTTTTTTAGAAAAATAATTTAAAAAAAAACTATAATTAGGTTCATGAAAATCCTAATTGAAATGTTTCTCGATTCTTCACATACGTTAAAAAGGTTCATTTGTAGAGCAGCCTCCGTTGAAAGCCGCCGTCTACATTCGTACTTGTTAGGAGTGTACACAATGAAAGGCCGTATTCGTTTTCATCGAAGATAGCATCTACAATCCACATCCCGCGCATTGTGCCCCGGGAATCAGAGTGAGACTGAACAGATTGCCCGAAGGTCCATCTTTCGGCTGATTGGGAGAATTTTAAATCAATAAAGGCAAATGACAAGTAATAGTTAAAAAAATAAAGAAAAATTAAAGCTAAAAAATAACCTAAAAACCTAAATTAGGGCCTTTCGGAAGGGTTCCCATCACGCAGGCAGCATTCCCTCGCTGTATGGCAATAGCCAGTCTTTGCGCGAGAAAGCTGCCGGCGCGAGGGTCTCCCGTTGCCTCTCTCAACCGCTTCCCTAGCTCCCTGTGGAGCCCCAGCGCCCCTTTGCCCCATAGTCTCCACCCCGAAGGCCACAAACTCATAGCTCGAGCCTAGGCAGCTATATTTATTATTAAATTTCAAATTGAAAAACATATTGAATGCTGCAGAGAAGGCGGACGACAGTGAAAAGATGCGTGTTCTCACTTGCAAGATAGATCGAAATATTAAAGTAAAGTATCTGCAAAACCCCATCAAAAGAGGGAGATGGTTCAATTGCGGGTAATAAGATGCTGGGGAAAAACTAAAAATATATATCTACTAAAAGAAAAATAGAAATGGAAAATCTTTATTTTCGATAATGAAAGAGAAATAAACACAAAAAGAGAAAATTACAATTATTTCAAGTGTTTTCCTTCTATTTTACTCTAAAGCAAGTAATGAATCATAGATATAGACATAATATATGCATGTTTGTATCATTTTCACCTGCGCTATTTTAACTAACTATGAAATAAAGGACCAAAAATGCATTTAAATGGTCTAAAAACCAACAGATTGAGAATTAGGTCACTAAATAGGTCTTTAAATTCGAATCGTTTCTGGGGCACCAACTCGAATTCCATTGCAGAACTGATATATTTCATATCTTAGTCATGCTGAAAATGTATGAAAAATGCCATGGTAGCCTAGTGGCTTGACCTACCGCCCCAAGAACGAAATGAAGTAGATTTAAAAAACTACTTACTTATCACTGTTGTTAGACCAGGCTCCATATAAAGTTGCCCATGGTCCTTTATTCCAATAAACAGTCTTAAGAACAAGCTAAACGATCACCCAAGATGCGCGGAGCCGACCTTGCTTTTACATCGTTGTGCAACGCACGCGCATTACATCTAGATCCGATCGGAAGGCCGGTTCCCAGGCGGAAATCGATTAGTTATTGATGATCCTTGATCGCTAGGAGTTTCCCACGGTGCCCATAAGTGTTAGGCAGTTTAATGACAGTGTGCTTTGCCATTATGAACGCATAAAGCTTAGGTATTAGTCTGTGAATGAAACAATGTGTGAAAGGTTAATGTTATGAGACTAATTTAAATGTAGTTCAAGATTGAAATAAATTGACGAAGCCAATAAACAGTTTGTACCTATATGAAACACCCTTTCGTCTATTCATGAAATTGTTAACGTTCTCATCGACCATACCTATTAGTTATTGCAAAAGAAGTCTTTCCACTTGGATCTTGATCCTTAAATAATTTCTGTGAAGTCAGATCACCATCATGGTTTTTATCGTCGAAATAGATAACATGTGTTCTATTATAACCATCTTAGTAAGTAAATAAAATAAATAAAAAAATATCTTGGGACATTTCACACATATTGACCTAGCCCCAAACTAAGCAAAGCTTGTACTATGGGTGCTAGACAACGATATAAATACTTATATAGAGAAATACATACATATATAAATACTAACAAAAAGTGTTTGTTTGTACTTCCTTCACGTCTACAAGGCTAGACCGATTTTTATGAAATTTGTCATGGAGATAGTTTGAGGCCATATTTTCAATATTCCTTTACAAGTGACCTTGGGCATTAGTCGATTGCTTTGATAAAATAAAGGAGCATTTTTATTTAATTTTCGCGTTTTGGCTCATCGTTTTGAATAAATCTATGTTTTCTTTTTGGACTCATCCCATTCTCCATCACCTCCGTGCAATAATCTCCGCTAGATCATTGCGTAGGCGCAGCGCATGCCTCGGCGTTCGCTCACCGCATTGCGTGCGTGCGCCGCTGGTACGCTCGCCCGAGGCATAAGCGGGAGCGGGTACTGCTGGTCAGAGCTTATTTGTCAAAAAAATGTGATGTGAGTTTTATTCCTGTTGCACGATAAGAACTTCATTTTATGATTACATTTTTACCGTCAAAAACTTAAATAACTTAATACTTTCAATGGAAGTCGCAAAATCTTTTCTTTTGCGACAGCTTTTTTTCAAAAATGGCATGGAAACTCGTGAATATCTGATTTCTATCAGGCTTTCCCGGCCGGCGGTGCATCACTAAAGATCAGTCAAAAATCGCTCGGTGTCAAAAATCGCTCGATGGCCCTTTAAACCATATTATACATATACTCTGCCTGCAAAGACCCACTTTCCCAGCGTCGACAATAATGTACTATTCTTCTTAGTCGTGAACTCTGGACAGAATGGTTACGGTCGATTTTTGCACCACCGCAACTCTTGTGATGTGTCACCATGTACTTAGTAACTTACCTAACTCCGCTTTTGGCGGAAAGAGAGCAATCATTGATAGTGGTTTCAGTGATGATGATATCTGCCCACCGTGCTGGAGAGCGCCCACAAGATCTTTTGCCATCGACTTTCCCTTGCTTATAATTTTCAAGAACTTTTAAATAAATTATTTATTTACTAATTAGTTAATATTTTTACTTTGACATTGATATCGTGTCTAGTGAAGATAAAGTGTACCTAAGCCGCTAAGCGCTTGTAACTTGCGCCACGCACCACTTTCACTCAGCGCAGCGTGATGCGCAGTAGTCGACCGCGAAATCGATGCAGAAATCATTTAATAAGCTGCGCCGGCGCAGTAATACTGCGTAATACGGAACGCCGGGTCAACGCTCCATCTGAATCGATAACAATATGGAAAAGATAAGAATGTAGAGTAGACTTAGAGTAGAATATAGGTAAAAGTTTTCTTGGACTGTTTGTTCAACTGACTATAGCCATTCAGTCGAATTGATTCCACTAGAGCCTAACTTTGCATGACCCGTCACGTGACGGGTACGAATTGTTAGTTCACGTTTTAGATGAAGATTACACATTTGGCAATGTCGCTTTCTTATTAATTTCAGACGCTTATTAATCCTAAGTGTGTTAAATAAATAAATTAAATAAAATTCATTTATTTCGAGTAATTTCACTCACACAAAGGCATAATAAAAAAGGTTATTTTTCCTGTTTATTCAGACATGAACATTTGATGACTGTTCGTGCAGGTAAATAAAAGTACCTACCTATGGATAGAAAAATAGAAGTAGCATTTATTTGACTACTCTCCTACCGTAACGAGTTTTGTTGTCTGGCATAAGCTATGCTTAGTGATGGGACTAGGTAGATCAATTTGTGTGAAATGTCCCAAGATGTTGTCTTTTTTTTCTACGACAATACTTGTTATTGTTGAAAAACTATGCAAGTTATTTCGTGTCTCAATGGGCTTATATTTGAACATGCCAGATAAAATCGTAGGTGCATTTGGAAACATTGTGTTTGTCGTGTCAGCGATTGTGCCAAGGATTAGGCGTTCGCACGGTTTCAATTTTTAAAGGATTTGTTAGAACAATAATCAGACAACAGCACGCGAGCTACACACATGCTAAAATTATTACAGTAATATTTAAGCATATATAAGTTCGAAGCTGACGAGCTGTCGGTAGGCCTCCAACAAGATAGAGCGACGACCTCGTGAAAGTCGCGGGAAACCAATGGAAGCATGTAGCACAGGATCGATCTGAGTGGCGAGCCTTGGGGGAGGCCTGTGTCCAGCAGTGGACGTCTTTCGGCTGAAATGATGATGATGATGAATGATGAAGTTCGAAGATATTATGAAATACTAGCTTCTGTCCGCGACTTCGCCCGCGTGGAATTCGGTTATCGCGTTCCCGCGGGAACTATACGTTTTTCCGGGATAAAAGTAGCCTATGTCCTCCCGGGTCCCCAACTATCTCCTTGCCAAATTTCATCTCAATCGGTCCAGCGGTTGAAGCCTGAAGAGGTAACGGACAGACAGACAGAGTTACATTCGCATTTATTATATTAGTATGGACAGTATGGATTAGTATGGATTTACAATAGTATTTTGCCGTGATAGCCTAGTAGTTTGAGTGTTTGACCTACCGCCCCACATGCAGAGGGTCGCCTAGGGCATCCGGTTCTAACTCTCGTGCTGTGAATAGGCCTATAATAGGCATTGTTGGTGATTGAAATACATCACTAAGATCCTCCAAGGCTATAGTGAGAAAAGAGAACGCGCAAAAGCCATAAACAATACTTATGATTGACGCTAAGACACAAAATAAATTTGTTCGTCATTAATTCACATTTCCGGAGCTCTTCCGTTTAAACTCCATAACGTTCAAACACTGCGCTCCGAGATGCGCGGGCGGCGCTCCGGGCGAATAGTAAAGTTCGCTTTCAAATAGGATGTTTAGAAACACATTAAGGTAAGAGGCGGGTTGACCTTTGTGCAGCTTTCCACTAGTGCACAGTGAACATATTCAGATCAGTAAGCAGCTACAGTAATGTCCCTACTAAAAGCATAAATGTTAAATTGACAAACTCATGATGTCCTCCAAGACGTATCCGTCTACGGCGACACCCTGACAAAAAAAAAATAGTCAGTCAGTCAAGCCTCTGCTGGTTTTTACGAGAATGAGCACGAGCGTGACTTGCAAACCCAAATTTAAAAGTTCGGCAGCAAGAGACACAATAGAGTTCCCCAATTGAGTTATACGTATAATTGTAAGTGGGTTTGGGCTGCGTTCTGCGGAACTGACGTTTGGCGTCGAGATCTTAAAGCCGGGTGCGTTCGAAGTCATTGATACCCCTTTCGACAGCATTTAATAATCTATCTACTACTACTACTACTACTACTACTACTACTACTACTACTACTACTACAGCCTATTTGCGTCCCACTGCTGGGCACAGACCTCCTCTCATCACGAGAGGGTTTGGGCTATAGTCCCCACGCGGGCCCAGTGCGGATTGGGGACTTCACACACCTCTTTGAATTACTTCGCAGATGCGTGCAGGTTACCTCACGATGTTTTCCTTCACCGAAAAGCTCAGTGGTAAATTCAAATTGAATTTCGCACATAAGTAAACTTAGAGGTGCGAGCCGGAATCGAACCCCCGACCCTCTGCATGAGAGGCGGTAGGTCGAACCACTAGGCCACCACGGCTTCAGGGTCAGCTACAGTATCACTTAAAAGTAACAGTTTATATAGGATACTCTTATGGTATAATACAAGCAATTTTTTTTGGAAATTTATCTATTAAAGGGGATAAACTACAGGCGGGTGAAGTCCCCAACAAAATATAGAAAGTGATGAAATTTTAACTACTGTTAATGTAATTATACTGTGGTTAGGGAGTCTTTACAAGACCCTTAGATAGTGAGCTACGAAGTGGATCCTAATATTGTAATGAAGAGAAAACAATCATCAATCTATCGGTACCTCAAGTTTATAGCAATCTACCTCATCTATTACATAGTGGCGGCATTTAAGTCATAGTAACGTCCGTATTATTAATAGAAATCATTGTCTACTACTACTACAACCTATTTGCGTCCCACTGCTGGGCACAGGCCTCCTCTCTTCGCGGGAGGGTTTGGGCTATAGTCCCCACGCGGGCCCAGCGCGGATTGGGGACTTCACACACATCTTTGAATTGCTTCGCAGATGCGTGCAGGTTTCCTCACGATGTTTTCCTTCGCCGAAAAGCTCAGTAGTAAATTCAAATTGAATTTCGCACATAAGTAAACTTAGAATCGAACCCCCGACCCTCTGCATGAGAGGCGGTAGGTCGAACCACTAGGCCACCACGGCTTGCCTATAGGATCTCAATATCAAGATGCCTTTAGATCGTTTCGTTTATAAGTGAACCGTCTGACGTGGTGTTTCGACGTCAACTTAAGAACCTTTTGTTGGGACATCCGTTATATACTGTTAAAGAATACATGGACTTAGATTTATAAATTTGTAATATATATTTTGACATACCAATAGTACCATTAATCCTATTACTTGTTAACATTATTTCTTATTTTGGTATGAAAAGACGATCCTAACGGTGAAACATTTTATTCCTGATTTTCATTTTATTTTTATTTTGTATTCTTTCTGACGATCTCAATGTGAAATTCTCTTATTTTGACATGTAAAATATGCTGTAATTTGATATTGAGAAATAAATGTCTATGGTCTATAAGTAATGGAAAAGAGTAACTGTGTAATTACATGGGAATAAACATCCATCCACCATTCTTGCCACCTATCCACTTATATCCACCTATCTATATATAAAACTCAAAGGTGACTGACTGACTGACTGACATAGTGATCTATCCACGCACAGCCCAAACCACTGGACGGATCGGGCTGAAATTTGGCATGCAGGTAGATGTTATGACGTAGGCATACGCTAAGAAAGGATTTTGCGAAATTCCCACGGGAACGGGAAAAAAACGGGATTTTACATTTAATATTTCTGCGCATACGAAGTTGCGGGGAAAAGCTAGTCCACCATAAATGATCTTAAACAACAACAAGAACAATACTCTTTCTTAAACAACATTTCAACAAAACAAAGAAAATACAGAAATAATACACATTAAATAAGTAAACAACAGGCGGACTTATCGCTAAATAGCGATCTCTACCAGCTATTTCTTAAATTAGGGACTAAAACAACAAATAAGATTTGACATTGTCAGACCAATAAAACCTCTTTATCAAAGATCACAATATCAAGGCCAATCCAACAATGAAACCATAAATCAAGAGTGTTGAAATATACTAATATCCGTTCGCGGATAGCTTCCGAAACAGTTTAATTGTACTAACTGGATTGTTGAATGGACAATGGATTTGTTTTAATATAGGAAATGAGATTCGCACTTAATACGATCGAAACTAGAGATTCGCATCGCAACCTCTACCTTCTTAATGTCATGTGTTGGTGCTCTCCATTGTATCCTTCTCTATTTCTTGCGATCTTGAGAGCCTTAATAGTTATTTAGCCTGCTCCACACAGCATCATTTTGCTAATTGTGTAAGAACTAGTGGTAACTTAAACTTAACTTTTTCTTGTAAGTTTATCATTTCAACTCTCGCGCAAGAACCTACAGGTTGATTCAGGAGTCGTGAGCAGGATCAACCCTACGGATTAAATTACCTATAAGCTACTCTCTCATACTATTATTAGTGTGATTAAGTTTTTTTTTGAAGCGTTAAAAAAACAAAGTTTTTTTAATTTTGCACGTTAAGTTTGGTCACAAGTCTGGATCACCCTGTATAGTGTTACCGGTCTACATCACTACAATCACATTTACCTATCTCTCTTTCTACTGAAAAAACTATAGCGTAGGTTTAGTAAGAAAAAAACTCACACGTGTGTTTCAATAAAGCATGAAGATTTCCCACGTTAGCATTTCAAACAACCACAGTCAAGGTCAATTTGCAAACTCAAATATGGTAACTACTATCAAAATTATTTATGTAAACTCGTCTTTATACTATAAGAAATAGAGCCTTTCATATAAGAATATTTGTGTTACATAGATTCAAAGGTCTACGACGAGGTTGGAGTTGATTTCAATACCCATCTACCTATTATGCAAAAACTGCAATCGCAAAGCTGGCAACGATTTGTAAAGACAATCGTGTTAGGATCACTTCATTGTTGATTTAGGGTTACCACAGGCTACACTCGTAGCAAAGCGAAGTGACCGGGGCAGAATAGTTCGATGGTCGCGATGGGCAACTGGTCACATTGCAGTGCTTTATAGAGTATTTTTTATGGTAAGTATTTTTAGGAAAAGGAGCAGACATAAGGAATCGTTAGACTTCTAATGCGTTGCCAACCTTGAAGTCCGACAACAGTGCGAGCACTTCGCGGAAGGTTAACAGGTAAGATGGGTATCGAAGTTATTCACAAAATGCTCCTTTTCTGCATTAAAGGGTATGAGAGGGATGAATGTTCTTCCCAGTACAGCACGACACAACTTAGAAGGCGCGCGGTGAAGCAGTTAAGCCGTTGACGCAGAGTCTATTTTTGCTTAATCCTCGCGCCTTCTAAGTTGTGTAAACCTGTACGCTTACGGTTTTACTTCGATTTTTTTATCACAAGAAAAATGTGCTCTGCAGTGTCTTTGGCGATTTTAGTAGTCGTCATTCTTTCTTGGCGAGGCGAGAGTCAATTATCCCATATGAAAATTAAAATTGTTTTCCTTTATCACTATACTTCTGCCCGCGACTTCGCCCGCGTGAAATTCGGCTATCGCGCTCCCGCGGGAACTATGCTTTTTTTCTATGATAAAAAGTAGCCTATGTCCTTTTCCGGCCAAATTTCATCTCAATCCGTCCAGCGGTTGAAGCGTGAAGAGGTAACAGACAGACAGACATACAGAGTTACTTTCACATTTATAATATTAATATGGATTTATATACGTATGGTACCCGACTTTATTATTTGAATACCTATAACGTTCTCGCCAGCCCTGCGGCTCATCAGACGCGTTAGTGGAGCGATCTCCAGACTAGTTGTCCGATTGTTCTGGCCGTAGCATTTGCAGCTCCGTCAAATACATGAATAATTAGGCTGGATGGATGTCAAAACGACGCGTTTTGAACGTTAAGACGTCTAACCTACATTTTTTGTTAACTGTGTATGTTTTAAATATCGAGAAATGCATCGCGTACCCAGCTTCTCACCCGTGGGGGGAAAGCGCATATTCTGATTCAGATCCTGATCTAATTTTTAGGGGCATTTTGTATGGGAAGACCATTATCCAAAGGCGGCAGCTGCTTCAAGGTCGCTCATGGAGAGACGTGTAGTAGCTCACTGGTTTCTGAATTCTGAATGCATTTTTACAAATAGGTAAGACACAGATTGCAGATATTTTGTTTGTGAAAACGAATACTTTTTCAATAGCACATTTAAATGCGAGTGGCTAAAGCATATCATTACACCATTAGCCCAACGTAATGTAGCCGTACGTAATAATAATACTGAAAAATATTACTTGTAATTATATTTGCAATAGATACTTCAAAAAAATACAGTAAATACGTAAACTCTTGTGAAATGTCGGTACGATTATTGCATAGGTCAGTTTTCAAGGGCGCTAAGTGATCCATTGTTTCTTCTCTCGAATTATCGGCAGACCTTCAGCTATTCATTATAATCTCATATTGTATGGTAACAGTTGGAACGAGGATCGCTACGCTAATCGCCGCTTGCGCAAGGTACAGCCGATGAGAAGAGTGTGTAATTACTTTTAGTAATTTATTTACTTTCATCGCAAACGATACGAAATACTGCATGATGGTCACTTTTATCATACTAAATAAATAAATATCTTGGACGATTCACACATATTGCCCTAGTCCCAAACTAAGCAAGGCTTATATTATGGATGCTAGACAACGATATAAATACTTATATAGAGAAATACATACAAATATAAATACTAAACATCCATGACTCGAGTACAAAGATTCGTGCTCATCACACAAAGTTTGCCCCGGGCGAGACTCGAACCCGCGACCATCTGAACAGAAGGCAAGGTGACTGTACCAACTGGACCAATCTGGTCGTAAACTGATGATGTGCCTGCGCTTTTCTTCGTCGTATGCGGCCTCCACTGTTGTAAATAACTTGTTTTGCTCCTTCGTCCATCTTCACTGCAAGAATTTACCTCACACAACAGAAAACCGAACATAAAAATACCTTAACCCTTTGCTAAGGAGAAAGCCT
The DNA here is from genome assembly GCA_963971205.1 of Aethes cnicana. NCBI lineage: Eukaryota > Metazoa > Arthropoda > Insecta > Lepidoptera > Tortricidae > Aethes > Aethes cnicana. The sequence continues at coordinate 11,584,429 of OZ020291.1, forward strand.
TACGACATCTCAGAGCAAAAATCGTGCACAGTTCTCCTCCGATACATATTTAATGGCACGATCTTGCGCCACAGTTAGATCTGGCAAACAGAGTCAGACGTCATAATTATAGGTCACCATGGCAGAAATAATCGCTGACAAGTGACGAGGGGATGCCTAATTATTTTTTGGAAGTGTTATTAAATTAGGGAACACTGTTCTTCTCTGTCAAAAAAGGCCAAAGGTAAATAATGAAATGGTTTTTAAAAAAGGTGTTATAAATAACCTTGGTCATGAAATAATAGAAGATTTAGGTACATTTTAATTCGTTTTCAGAGTAGTTGTTTATTTTTCGGTTTTTGTATTCATAACTGTGATTTAGTAATTAGTTAAATATTGTAGGAACACAGAACAAGGTTATTTTCAAACTTCTAAAAACAGTTCTATCCAAGTTTCTCGATAACATTAATATAGGTACCTACCTAACCTACATTTAAAATTAATGTGAAACAAAAACACTTGATAACCGTGATTTTCTAATCCAAAAGCTTGTTGTTATTCAAATTAGTAAATTGTGTTACAATGAGTGATTTCTTTCAAATTCGTTTTTAAGAGCATTGATTTCCGATGCGTCTCGCGTCGTTAGCTGCCCAAACACCGTGGCGTCCTTCGACCGACGCGGCCGAGGCAAGAAGGGTTATGTTGTTGGTAACGTAAGCTGGTGTATTGTAACGCATGACGTAGTACATATATAGATTATGGGATCGTCCTAATATTTACAACGCGTCTACGCGATCATCGCAAGTTCGCGCGAATTTTACTCGCACATATACGCGCGATCAAACATAGGTGTCCTAATTGACATTCGCGTAATCGCCACCACGCACAATGTTGAATCAAAAAGAGTTTTTCAATGTTAAAAAGAAAATACCCCATTTACATATTCAGATACTCAGTTCATCTTCAGAACTTTCGCTATATTTACTAATTGTGCCCTGAAATCTCGTCCGCTTGGAATTAGATAATTACTTAGATGTTTTCTACTTTACTTGCTTGTTTAATGGAAATACACTTATAGCCATTATAAATTTATTTTTACCGCGTCTGTACCATCATAAACAGCTGTTTGGCTCATTTAAAAAATCATGAATGAGGTTTTTGTTCTAAGATTATAGCTCGAAGCAGAGACTAGGTAAGTACCTATTTACCCGTATTGTTCAAATACTTAGGACTTAGTTAATGCTCCTTGACCTGAATGAATGTGTCATGACACTATAAGGCTTTGTTTTTCCAAATTAGGTGTTATTTACAGGTTGTTTTCTCTCTCTGATGAAATTCTACCTTTAGACCAAAGTTTTTATTTTGACTTGAGACCAACGAATTTTACACTTATTAACAGGGGGTTAACTAATAGCTCATCATTTCAGCCGATAGACGTCCACTGCTGGACATAGGCCTCCCCCAAGGCGCGCCACTCAGACCGGTCCTGTGCCACTCGCATCCACCGCGTTCCCGCGACCTTTACAAGGTCGTCACTCCATCTTGTTGGAGGCCTACCGACAGCTCGTCTACCGGTTCGCGGACGCCACTCCAGGACTTTCTTGCCCCATCGGCCATCAGTCCTGCGAGCAATGTGCCCCGCCCACTGCCACTTAAGGTTCGCAATTCTTCGGGCTATGTCGGTGACCCTAGTTCTACTAATAGCTAGAGACAATGTAATTATATAAGACTGTCAATCTCCTTACATTACAGCGTACATCGGAAATAGCCAGGGAGCTTCAAGTTTTCATACTTCGCTTGTACTTACAGCGCCATCTAGATGTTGCTCATGGAGTTCAATTTATATGCAGGCTAACGGCAGCGTCATCTATTATCGCATTTAACACCTATTTCGGGCGTACGCTGATTTTTAGGGTTCCGAAGTCCACAAGGAACCCTTATAGTTTCGCCATGTCCGTCCGTCTGTCCGCACTATTGCTCGGAGATGCTTAGGTCTAGAGAGCTGTAATTTGGCATGAATATGCATATTAGTTACGCTGACAAAGTGGTACACTAAAATTTTGAAATATTTTTTTTTATAGGGTACCTCCCCTACTCGTAAAGTGGGGATGTAATTTTTTTTTCTTGCGTACCCCATGTTGCGGCATATCGTTGAATAGGTCTTAAAAAAATATTGTGGGTTTGTTACAACCATTTTTTGATTAAGTGATGCGTTTGTGAAATATTAAGCTTTAAAGTGATATTTTTTGTTAGAGTCACGTGTCCCCCCCCCCCCCCCTGCCAGCTAAATGGTGGTATTTGGATGGCTGAAAAAAATCACGGTTGTGGCATATATAACGTAGTTGAAAGAAAAACTATCAGAGCTAAGTAGGCTGTACAAACTTACGAGTAATAGTCGACCAACTTATAATGATGATTTTTCTCGAGCGGCAGGGGCGTCGGGCGGGCACGTCATACCACAGGCTAGCTAGATGCTAATAAGTCTTAGAAAGGTACTGTGGGCATCCTCAACTTCGGAACCCTATAATTTGCGCGTGGCCCGACACGCACTTGGCCGGTTTTTTTTTTGAAGGTTGTCCTTCTAAGTTTACCTTATTTTTCTATGCTATAGCCTAAACAACTTCGTGATGAGTTCGGGCAGTGCCTAGCGGGATTAATGGGCTGTTATTTTAGTAGTTACGAAAAGTGCTACTGTTTTTTTTAAACTGCTCTATTCCATTACTCTCTAATTTCCGGGAAAATTGAATGTAGGTACCTACAGGTAAGTAATTTACGTATTATCCCTTAGTAGTCTGTGGGTTATGTAATAAATGAAAAAGCTTTTTCTGTTTATCAGCAAGTCGGGACTTTCACGTCCAAAAGACTACCTACAACAAAACCTCATTCATAATGTTGATGAAATTTCTAATGATTACAGATTTTTCGTTGATTGAGGCACATTGAGGGTATAATGTATTGATTGATGTTACATAATTATCTCATTCTTCCAAATCTAATCGTAATTCAAAATCATAAATAATGTGACTAGACAGATAAACCAATAATTAACCGTATCTCTTGTTTCTCATCTAATTATTGGCGTTTGTAAAAGTTACGTCTCAAATAATTCTAGATCTCGGAATGATCTACGAGATCTATCGATCGATCCGAAGATCGACGGGTCACCGCTGCGCGCGCGCATTATCTCATAATTGCATCGATCTCGTAATAGATCTACATGTTGATTATGGATCGGAAACGTGCAATCAGATCGATCCTCCGTGATCATGGAAAAAAGATCGTAACAAAAATGAAAAATCTGTTATAAAACAGGTGATGAATGTTTTTGAAAAAAAAATAGAACGGACTTGAAACTCCGACAGCCTGTGAAGTTGGTGCCAAGTTCACTATAAAACAGTCATAGCTTTGGGGCGGTTCACTTGACACCGACTTCACAGGCTGACGGAGTTCGTCGAAGTCGATTCTATTTTTTTATTTAAATTTTTTTTTTCGGCTATTGTTTCCAAATATGTGTAGTGTACGATGGGACGTAAGTCTCACTGTAGTCTTTGAAATTCATGCCAAATTCATACACATGCTAACAAATTTCGAGGAGTTCCCTCATTTTTTCATCATCAGAACTAAACTAAATTAAAATGGGGCCAATTTGGAGGTACCACCTTTCGATTATAATTGACGAAATTATGCGTTTTTTCGTCAGTTGAAAAAAGGCCTTCTGCTGAGTTTGTTGCGGGGATTTTTAACTTACGGACGCGAATTTTCTACAGATATATTACTAGTAGATAGATATTTCATAGAACAAGCCACGAACATCTACTGCCTCGTTCATCCCGGGTAACTTTCCAAAGTGTATCCCAGGCTCGCGATTCCATCACAGCTCATAACTCTGTGATAACAGCTCTCACTCACGCGCAGATTTATCTTGCACCGAACGTGTAACCCACAGGCAGGATGAATTCGTGTCTGCGAAGACGAAAAAAAATGCTCTCATGTAATTGTTCGTAAGTTTCCCACTTCTTAGAGAAACAAGTTCCACAACAGCAAATAAATGTGAAAGTAACTCTGTCTGTCTGTTACCTCTTCACGCTTCAACCGCTGGACCGATTGAGATGAAATTTGGCATGGAGATAGTTGTAGTTCCGGGAAAGGACATAGGCTACTTTTTATCCCGAAAAAACGCATAGTTCCCGCGGGAACGCAATAACCGAGTTCCACGTGGGCGAAGTCGCGAAAGCTAGTAAACAATAATAGTACATTATTGCAGAGGCCGCCAAGTAGCGCATTGCCGGACGAGTCAGTTAGTACGAGTCCGGCAATCGCAATTACGGCCGAGGTATATATAATGCTTTTCTCAAACAGCGAGGAAATACGTAAGGTCAGTCGGGGCAAGTGCGCCAGGATGGGGTAAGTGCGCCTAATATAAATATATTAAAACCTATAAATATTACTCAACTAGTAGTTGGACAAGGCAATAGGGGCGAAATAAATTTAGGCGCACTTACCCCACATCAGTATTTACTACTTCCATGATCGTGGATGATTTGGCCATGGAAGTTGTACTTATTACCTCCATGGATTTGTCAGTTTCGGGGCAAGTGCGCCAGGATGGGGTAAGTGCGCCTAACATAAATATATCGAAACCTATAAATATTACTCAACTAGTAGTTGGCTGTTTACAAGGCATAGGGGCGAAATAAATTAAGGCGCACTTACCCCACATCAGTATTTACTACTTCCATGATCGTGGATGATTTGGCCATGGAAGTACTTATTACCTCCATGGATTTGTCAGTTTCTCTACAGAGGTGTCTCAAATAGCAAGCGAATTAAAAAAAAACACACACACGACAATAATGTTTTTGTTGGCCAAGGCCGGCAATGGACAGCCTCGCGTCTTCTTTTTTTGAAAGTAACATGAACATTTCCGAGCATGTTTGAGAAAATTTATTTAATTCATCATCGTTATCACATCAGCCGATCGACATCCACTGCTGGACATAGGCCTCCATTTATTTAATTGCTGATATCAAAAAAATAATTTCATAAAACGATACAAAGAGGAAGCTAGCAAACAAAATAATTGTTCCACTTTCACTGTTATAGGTAGGTTATAGGTACCATTAAAACCGAATGGCATATAATTTAAAGATTTGCATTTACGCATTGTTATGAGCCATTACACATGAATGCATTTTTAAATGGGGGTATTTAACACATTAATGACTGTAAATTTTGGCAATAAAGTCAATTTGAATGAATATCAGAAATGTAATCTGTTTTTCCCACTTGTAACATGCTAATACTTCTATTATAGTATACACGCAACGTAATGGATAGGTACTAAGGTTTGTTGTCTCACTACATTAAGCAAGAAGTTTAGTTTAGCTGGGCCTATAGATTCAGATTCAGATACTTTATTTATAAAATTGTACAATTTTATATGTTATTTAAAATGTATTTCTATAGGTTAAAGTAAATACGTATTAAAACTAGTTATAATTATTGGATAATGTCAACACAACAATCATTATTTACATAATTGTTTTTGATTTAGATTTACACAGCATTTAGTTTAAAAAGTATCGATACTAGGTACATTTTAGGTACTATTTTCCTTTTTAACAGTTGAGTTTTTTATAATTAACATATACATATATTCGAAGTCTTAAATAGGGATCTTACTGTTCCCTATCTAGCTGCTTACAGTTCACGCGACGCGGTTTGCTATTGGGGTGGTCATTGTTTGTGATCACTTATAAGTACGATAACATGACCCGCCCCTCAAAAATTTAAAGTCTTCAATGTATTTGTGAAACTATTTATAGTATTTATAACGTACCACCATCACCGCATGCGATGCGTGGGTGGGTGCCAGCCGTCAAACAAAAATAAAATAACACATACCCACTCATTTTTAAGGATGATCACTCTTGTGTAAAAGTGCCCCTATGTGGCCAATTTGCTGAATAAATGTTTGAATTTGGCAGCATAATCATTATAATTAACCAGTAGTTTTGCTTTGTAAACAAAAGCTGCTTTGTAAGGAGCTACACCATTTCTACTTCAATAACTAGACCTAAGTATACTAAAAAATTGAAACTTTAATCTCCTGGAAATTGTACAATAATGTCGACAGGAGAGTGAGAGCAGTAGAGTCACCCGTTTAGCCATATTGGAAATCCCATGTCCCTAGACAGAAACAAACTAGAATACTACTACTACAGCCTATTTGCGTCCCACTGCTAGGCAAGGGCTCCTCTCATCACGAGAGGGTTTGGGCTATAGTCCCCACGCGGGCCCAGTGTGGATTGGGAACTTCACACACATCTTTGAATTACTTCGAACATGCGTACAGGTTTCCTCACGATGTTTTCCTTCACCGAAAAGCACAGTGGTTAATTCAAATTGAATTTCGCACATAAGTTAACTTAGAGGTGCGAGCCGGAATCGAACCCCCGACCCTCTGCATGAGAGGCGGTAGGTCGAACCACTAGGCCGCCACGGCTTCTTCGACTAACTAGAACAAGACTGAACATTTTTATCCGCCATACCTTTCAACTTTCCTTCCGATTACCATGTAACCAGTAGCTCTCCCGCGCAGGTCAGAACGACGATGATTTACGACTCTCGTCGACCATAATCGAGGGCTGCCATCTATCGGCCAACAATGTAATTCACGAGTTTCACGACGTTTACGTAACGGTGATAGGTCAGAATGGTGAACATCCGTCATTAAAAATAAGCTTAGATAACGAGACTTGAACATCGATCAGATTATATGGTGGCATTTTCACTTCGTATGTGATAACTAACTTCGCCTGTGTGGAATTCGGTTATCGCTTTCCGCGGATAAAAAGCCACTCAGGTCCCGGCACTCTAGATGAAATTTGGCATAGTGGTAACTACTACTACTACTACTACAGCCTATTTGCGTCCCACTGCTGGGCACAGGCCTCTATAGAGGTAACTACCTCCTAAAAACCTCATTCCACCTCTTACAACCATTCTACCTCCTAAACCGATCCAGCGGTTTAAGCACTATAAACAAGCACATGGACAAACCGATATGTCTAATATCTAATAAGTATCATGTTTTCAAGGCAGTATAAAATAAATCTTGTACTTTAAACGCGCTTATCTTGTATAATTATTTCTCTGTTTGTTTATTTATTTATTTATACAAGCGATCTCAGACACGGCGTTGATTTGGAAGAAATTTGGAGTACGGGGGTGATAAATTTATCTATAGCTAGGTTTTATAGGTATATGAGAAAACTCGGTTTTAGCTATACTGGGTGCTCGTGAGCATTGCGAGAGATTTTAACTACTAATTCCTGAGGCTATAAGAAGTAATAAATGTTATATGAACTTAGGTCGAAACACGTTTTTTTATTATTATTTTCATACATAATAATTGCTAACGTAGTATATATTTTTTTTAGCAATATCAGACGTTGCCAGCTCGTCCTAAAGGCACGTTTATACTACGTTAGCAATTATTATGTATGAAAATAATAATAAATAAAAAAAACGTGTTTCGACCTAAGTTCATATAACATTAATTTATTACTTCTTATAGCCTCAGGAATTAGTAGTTAAAATCTCTCGCAATGCTCACGAGCACCCTGTATAGTCAAGCTCGGTCGACCAGGTACTAAATTTTAATAAAGATTATAAGTAAGCGAAATTCTTAGACAAACTGGTAAAATATTACCAAGTTGGAAAGCTCAAAGTTCAAACATAGCGAAAGCCAGGAATATAAATTCGAGTTCAAGGTGAAAACGATCAATTACTTCGATAAATAAATACAATAAATACACTCTGTTTCTAATACGGTAAGGCCTCTTTTAGATCGTCAAGTGGGGGATACATTTGTCGATTTTCCCTAGGAATGTTCAGTGAATAATAATTGGATGCCGCTGGAAAAGCTTGTCGCACGACTTCCGGTCATGCGCCGGCGCAGGTCGAGCTTTATAGGGAGCAGCTTGACAGTTGGAGCTTTAATTGTATCTGTGGATTTACAACTGTGTATAGCTCGACACAACTTAGAAAGCGCGCAGCGAAGCCCTTAAGCCGTTGACTCAGAGTCTATTATTTCTTAATCCGCGCGCCATCTTAGTTGTGATTTGCTATACCATTATGAAAAGAAAAGAAAATAAACATTTATTCGGCTAAAAAAAACAAAATCACAGCTAGGTACAAAAAAGATAACAAAACAAAACACAATATACACACACAGACAAGAAAAACACATATTGAAAACGTAGCCGAAAGGGCTGCCAGCTCAGCGATATGCGAGTACGGAACCGCAGCGCTGATTTTCAGCTGGACCCAAAAGAAGAAAAAAAAAAGAATGAACAAAACATAGGCAAATTATGATGCTCAGTTGTCGCTGGGCTAAAATTACACTCATAATTATTCTCATTGACCTATAATAAGTGATAACATATGGACGAACAGTGCCTAACAGAATATGTCAAAATATATGGAGCGAACTGACATTAGTAAATACGTAATGCATGAATACGAGTTTGCGGCTCTCGCGGTTGAGGCTCTGGGCTCTGGGTTGTCGGCAGACATGAAAGCTTTCATGAGGGTGCTGTCGGCCCACTTGATCAACAAAACCGGCGACCCAAGGGCTGGCGCTTACCTCTCGCAAAGGATTTCGTTAACATTCCAGAGAGTAACGCCGCCAGCGTTATGGGCACCATGCCGCAAAATGAAATTTTGGAAGGGGTGTTTTTTCTATAGTTATTTTTAGTCCTAGTTTTAAATTTTATTTTTAATTCATTTTTTTTAAGTTGCCGAATTTGTATGTTAGTAAACTTTATTTGTGTCAATTCATACAGTTAATTCATTAAAGAATTTAAAAAATTTGATTATTGTACATACGTTCCAATATGCTAATAACGCCTCTTTATAACGAAGGCCAAACGGGTGCCCGAGCTGTACGGGCACCCGTTTTGACGGGGCCATTTTTCTCCGGCTGATTGTGAATCCATCCTATTCTATTACTCAAATTCTCTACCGGCCGGTCTCTTCCCCGATAGTTATAACTTGGATCTTTTCAAGTCGAGAGTGAACAGGTACTATCTAAGCATGTTTCACCTTCGACTACATCGTCACTTACCATCAGGAGATCGTGGTCAAATTCTTGCTTATAATTAAAAAAGTGCAACAAAAAGAAACGAAAGCAAAATATATTATAGTACATTACCGACCTAGGGTGGTGAATTCGTAAATTTCCCAGATCGCAAGTTTCTGTGGCCCGAACGAATTCCGAATAAATATGCGATCTGGGGCTTTACGAATTACCGCCCGTGGTTTGTCAAAAGTTCTACGTCATGCCTTGGCCAAGAAGTGAGATTTTCTCTCCGCGTAGCGGGCAGAAAATCTCACTTTACGGCCAAGGGTGATGTAAAAATTAGTAATACCCGCACAGCATCACAATATGAAATAACGTATTCTACGTTTTTACGAATATACCTACTTTTAGCCACTTTGATTACCAAAAACCTACAAGCGGGTCAGTTTCAAATGTTACAGATGATGATATTAAACGTATTCTGATGCGTATCTATTCCACTTATTTATTTTGACATCAGCTAATGGATTTTTCGTTGTTTCAGATTACAATGCGGCGGAAGTGGAGCAGTGAAATGGCTCGAGCTCTGTTGTTGTTAACCTTACTAGCTATTAGTGAGTATTAAAAATCTAAATATATAAAACTCAAAGGTGACTGACTGACATAGTGATCTATCAACGCACAGCCCAAACCACTGGACGGATCGAGCTGAAATTTGGCATGCAGGTAGCGTCATAACATATGACGTAGGCATACGCTAAGAAAGGATTTTGCGAAATTCCCACGGGAACGGGAAAAAACGGGATTTTACATTTAATATTTCTGCGCATACGAAGTTGCGGGGAAAAGCTAGTATAATATATAAAGCTAGCTCCTGCCCGCGACTTCGCCTGCTTGGAAATCGGTATGCGTTTTTCCGGGGGGAAATATACCAATTTTCATCTACTAATACTACTACAGCCTATTTGCGTCCCACTGCTGGGCACAAGCCTCTTCTCATCACGAGAGGGTTTGGGCTATAGTCCCCACGCGGGCTCAGTGCGGATTCGGGACATCACACACATCTTTGAATTACTTCGCAGATGTTTTCCTTCACCGAAAAGCGCAGTGTTTAATTCAAATTGAATTTCGCACATAAGTAAACTTAGAGGTGCGAGCCGGAATCGAACTCCCGACCCTCTGCATGAGAGGCGGTAGGTCGAACCACTATTCCACCACGGCTTCCTATACATCCATCCCTCGTCCTTCATCTAAATCGGTCAAATGCTAAGAGTGACAGACATCATGAAAATTACTTGGAATATGTACTTATACTGAACTGTTCTACTTTCTAAAAGAATTCTTACCTATATTAAAACAAGATCAAGCTATGCGCAAGCGTCGAAATTGATCTTCCGATGTCCCAACCGGCCGATGCCCGCAGATCGGGCCATCCATAATTATTGTGATCCATGGATCATCGATCCACAGGCTCTAATGGTCGATTTCGACACAGTTTTTACTGCATTGGCTAACTTTCTCATGGATATAATTTTCTGTTAAGAAATTGTTTACTTTGATGCTGGATCACAAAGAAAAACGAAACAAGTTATTTTCTCTTTGATCCTCTACATTCCTACCTCGTCATGAATCATGATGAAACATAGTGAGTAGTGACCTTCATCACTCCACTGCAACAACATCCTATTTACGTCCCACTGCTGGGCGCATGCCTCCTCTCCTCACGAGATGGTTTGGGCTATACTCCCCACGCGGGACCAACCAGTGCAGATTAGGGATTTCACAGTCATCTTTGTATTCATTCATACATCGTGACAAATGTATGCATATTTGTCACGATGTTTTCATTCGCCGTAAAGCTCAGTCGTAAATTTTAATTGAATCATAATCAGGGTTCACTCTTTGCCAATACTGTAATAAAAAGTAACAATCTACTTTAGCTCACTCCTTTTTCGACTCACCGATAATTAAGATAAAGTCTGAACGACAACAGGGGCTATATTCGAAGTCTTAAAATAGGCATTTCCTTGTTCCCTATAGGATCGCTCACGCGTCGCGTGAACTTTAAGCAGCTACATTTAAAGTTCAACTTGACGCATGAGCGATCCTATAGGGAACATAGCCCCAGGAGTATTCTTTTAGCTTATTTTTTTTAGATGCCTTTCTAAATTCTGGAAGGATTCTGCAAATTCGATTTTTCGATACAAAATTTGCGCTTGTACGGTCAACGTCAAAGCAACGTTTACACTTTTTCACCCTATTCCGTTGTAATGGACAAGAAATCTGCATAATTTGGCCACTAGGGGCGCTGCGATCGCTTGACCCAAACCATCTGTCAATTACATTGCGAGATATTTGTTGTTATTGGTCAATAACAACAAATATTTCGCAATGTAATTGACAGATACACAGACGACAGGTTTGGCTCAGTTGGTAGTGACCCTGCCCACTGTTCCGACTGTCGCGGGTTCGAATCCCGCTCGGGGCAAACTTTGTGTGATGAGCACAAATGTTTGGATGTATAGTATTTATATATGTATGTATTTCTCTATATAAGTATTGATATCGTTGTCTAGCACCCATAGTACAAGCTTTGCTTAGTTTGGGGCTAGGTCAATTTGTGTGAAATGTTCTAAGATATTTTAATATTTAACAATTTTAAACAAATTACTTAAAATTGTCAACAAAAATACCCGTAAAAATTTGACAGCTGCAGTGTTTGGGTTTTGGTTTGGGTCAAGCGTTTGCAGCGCCATCTGAGTCGAGCTTTGCGTATTCTTGTCCATTAAGGTCCGAGTGTAGCTATCCTCTTTGACGGCGACTGTACACACTTATGTGAGAGTCTGTAGAACACCTAACTGTTACCTAAAACTTCTAACGTCATACGTATCAGACCAATCTTATAATACAAGTCCTAATTTTCATTGTGCGGTCGCAGTCTTATAGCACTTCCTTAGCGCGACCGCAAACCGCAGGCGACGACGACAATGCGAGCGACGTGACGTCATCGATTTGCGTAACCACATTGTATTGGCCATTTGTAAGTGATATGCACTTCTTGAGATTCAAGCCGTGGTGGCCTAGTGGTTCGACCTACCGCCTCTCACGCAGAGGATCGGGGGTTCGATTCCGGCTCGCACCTCTAAGTTTACTTATGTGCGAAATTCAATTGGAATTTACCACTGAAGCTTTTCGCTGAAGGAAAACATCGTGGGCAAATCTGCATGCATCTGCGAAGTAATTCAAAGATGTGTGTGAAGTATCCAAGCCGCACTGGGTCCGCGTGGGGACTATAGCCCAAACCCTCTCGTGATGGGAGGAGGCCTGTGCCCAGCAGTGGAACGCAAATAGGCTGTAGTAGTAGTAGATTCAAGCTGAGATTTTCTTGGTCAGTGTGGTGCTTTTAGAAGGGTGTCTATTATTCCGACAATCAGGCCAGGCAGCACAATATTTTGCGTTTCGCTATACGACTTCGTTGTAGCTTTTTCATAATTTAAATCAAATGAACCTGTAAATAAATTTAAAGATAAGGAGTGTAGGCATATCTTGAAATTTATACCATCAGCATCATCATCATTTCAGCCGAGAGACGTCCACTGCTGGACATAGGCCTCCCCCAAGGCGCGCCACTCAGACCGGTCCAGCGCCACTCGCTTCCACCGCGTTCCCGCGACCTTTAAAAGGTCGTTACTCCATCTTGTTGCAGGCCTACCGACAGCTCGTTTACCGGTTGGCGGACGCCACGAAAATTTATATATCCAGGTCCAAAAATAGGAAATCTCTACGTCTCATTTATTCTGCCACTTTGCCAATTAATGGACATTATAATTATTCATATCATTGTCATGTGACTTAAACATTGACCTATAATAATAACATACTTATAGACGAACAGTGCCTAACAGAACATGTCAAAATATATGGAGCAAACTTACATTAGAAAATACGTTCCAATATGCTAATAACGCCTCTTTATACCGAAGGCCAAACGGGTGCCCGAGCTGTTCGGGCACTCGTTTTGACGGGCCCATTTTTCTCCTGCTGATTGTGAATCCTTAAACATGAATTAATATAAGTATAAGTACTTGCTGTAAAACGTGACACATTATTTGACCTTTTGAATTCTAATTATTAAGAAACATTTATTAACACCCAGAAAATTCCATACAATTCTTGCTCAACTATAGTTCCCAATTACTGTCATAATCGCTCATACCCTCGCTGGTCAAAGTTGACGTGACGACAAATTTGACAGCTCGTTATAAGTACGCGCAGCGCCATAGTTTTTGTCCGTCATTCGAAATACAAATTGGACACTGGTGATGATATTTCTACTGTTTGACAGACTAGTCACTAGCTACATGATTGACGATGCGAAAAATGTCAAATGAGAATTTGACATACCGGTGAGGTGATGAAATATGACAGGATTGTGTAAAATCAGCGTTGATTGAAGTTATTGTCTGTAAAAGTGATGCAAGCTTATTGTCCGCACTTTACGAGTAGTTATAATAATGCATGGACATCAATAAAACCATTAAAAACGACATCCTGTTACTTAAGTGTCATATTCATAAATTTAATAAACATTAGTAATATCGTCGTACCCTCTATATGATGAAATAGTGATTATTATGAGTTATGTATGTGGCCTAGTGGTTCGACCTACCCTACCGCCTCTCGTGCCGTGGGTCGGGGGTTCGATTCCGGCTCGCACCTCTAAGTTTTACTTAAGTGCGAAATTCAATTTGAATTTACCATGAGCTTTTCGGTGAAGGAAAACATCGTGAGGAAACCTGCACGCATCTGCGAAGTAATTCAAAGATGTGTGTGAAGTCCCCAATCCACACTGGGCCCGCGTGGGGACTATAGCCCAAACCCTCTCGTGATGAGAGGAGGCCTGTGCCCAGCAGTGGGACGCAAATATGCTGTAGTAGTAGTAGTAGTAATTTCAGTCGAATGACACAATAATCCACATAACATCATGGGGTATTTTGCAGATGATTAATGCTTATGTGGTTAGCATTATTTAAATTAGTCAGCCGATTTTTTAGACGATGACTTTGTCTAAAAAGTGGGCTTTCACCCCACCTTTTCACACCCGTACCTAAGGAATAATTTCAGGAATAAAAACCACCCTCCCTCCCTAGATACCACACCTCTTTGAAATTCTCATCCGAGTATAAAGTTTGCCTTTATGTATTCCATACCATATACTATACAATATTATAAATGCGAAAGTAACTCTGTCTGTCTGTTACCTCTTCACGCTTCAAACGCTGGACCGATTTAGATGAAATTTGGCATGGAGATAGTTGGGGTCCCGGGAAAGGACATAGACTACTTTTCATCCCGGAAAAACGCACAGTTCCCGCGGAAACGCGATAACCGAATTCCACGCGGGCGAAGTCGCGGGTAGAAGCTAGTAAAGAATAATTAAATAAAATAAAGGCTTAAGAATGGTTATGTAACATTACATAAGCATGAACATCTTGTTCTAACCTACCTATAAAGCATTTTGATCAATATTGTTCCGAAACCTATTACCGCTCTAGGACAATGTCCGTTCCAGATGATAGACAAAAGCCTACACGACTGTCGATACACCGACAATCTTATGGGTTCCAAACAATGTGCTATAATTAATAAACCATACTTTCGCTGGAGATTGCAGATATATATTTTGACAAGGCGTTGCTTCACCGTTGAAGCTTCAAATTGGTTTTCTGATTGAAGGAAAACATCGTGAGGAAACCTGCACGCATCTGCGAAGTAATTCAAAGATGTGTGTGAAGTCCCCAATCCGCACTGGGCCCACGTGGGGACTATAGCCCAAACCCTCTCATGATGAGGGGAGGCCTGTGCCCAGCAGTGGGACGCAAATATGCTGTAGTAGTAGTAGTAATTTCAGTCGAATGACACAATAATCCACATAACATCATGGGGTCTTTTGAAGATGATTAATGCTTATGTGGTTAGCATTATTTAAATTAGTCAGCCGATTTTTTAGACGATGACTTAGTCTAAAAAGTGGGCTTTCACCCCACCTTTTCACACCCGTACCTAAGGAATAATTTCAGGAATAAAAACCACCCTCCCTCCCTAGATACCACACCTCTTTGAAATTCTCATACAGACCAAGATCCGAGTATTAAGTTTGCCTTTATGTATTCCATACCATATACTATACAATATTATAAATGCGAAAGTAACTCCGTCTGTCTGTTACCTCTTCACGCTTCAACCGCTGGACCGATTTGGATGAAATTTGGCATGGAGATAGTTGGGGTCCTGGGAAAGGACATAGGCTACTTTTCATCCCGGAAAAACGCACAGTTCCCGCGGGAACGCGATAACCGAATTCCACGCGGGCGAAGTCGCGGGTAGAAGCTAGTAAAGAATAATTAAATAAAATAAAGGCTTAAGAATGGTTATGTAACATTACATAAGCATGAACATCTTGTTCTAACCTACCTATAAAGCATTTTGATCAATATTGTTCCGAAACCTATTACCGCTCTAGGACAATGTCCGTTCCAGATGATAGACAAAAGCCTACACGACTGTCGATACACCGACAATCTTATGGGTTCCAAACAATGTGCTATAATTAATAAACCATACTTTCGCTGGAGATTGCAGATATATATTTTGACAAGGCGTTGCTTCACCGTTGAAGCTTCAAATTGGTTTTCTGTGAATCGATATTTGATGTCTGATGGGCCGCCCATTGTTTGGTTTGTAGAGCGATTATATTTAGTGATGGACACTGTGACGCAATTTTTTAATTTTTTTTTTTTTTTTTTTAATTTATTGATCAATATTTACAAAGGTGAATTTACAAAAAATTAAGGCATGCTTACATGCACGGCGTCTGAACGACATTCACGGGCGCGTTCACAGACACGAGCGTATAAACAGGCAGTTTTTGAACGCGCTCGTGAATGTGCACGTGAACGCCGTCGATCGGTGGGCTGTCGGTTTTCGACAAAGATCAAAGGTGAATTTGATCGTGCTCGGGTACCTGTTTACACGGTCGGCGTTCAAAACGACATACGACATTTATCGGGCACGTTCATGAGCAAGGGCACGCGCGTATAAACGTAGCATTATAGTAAATTGGATAGCATTTGACCCTAGTCTCACTCAGCTATTTTCATCTAATTTCTGGGCGTAGCATAAGTACCTAAACAGTAAAAGGGACAATGGAACTAATTGATTTTTAAAGGTTTTAATTCAATTGCCGAGTGACAATAGCTGTCAACGATTGTATAACTTCATCAGCATCATTAAAAGCTGCCTATTGTCAATAATGGAAGTGATCTTTAACATGTTACGTGTATTACATACAATAACTTTGTATGAGAAACACCGTGTGTGACCAGGGGTCGGTCAGTTCTTGGTTATTACGCGTGAATTTTCGATTTTGTGGTTATTCTCGCTTCATTACCATTTTTAGCAATGAATGTGTGTTTATCAAAACTTTTACTTGATACTTCACTTGTCTTTTTATTTTAACAATGGCCTGTTTTGATGATATCGAGCATACGAGCGTCAAAAACATTACAACATCTACTTATATTAATTTAGGAATTTAGTTACCTATCTCCTGAAAAATCATGATATTTTTTTTGTTAGCAAAGAAACACAAACAAATTCAAACTCTATAATATATTGAGCAAATTGGAAACATCTGGACTATAATTTACCAATCCTGTGAATCTACCTGTCCTTTGGAAACGACATTTTTGGCGAAGCACGGTACTGAAAAGATGAAATCTATCAAGATATACTTGGCATTCGAAATTACCGTGAATTTCTAGTGAGCGTAGCTCTTTAAGCGTGTGGTCGAACAGTTTCTATTTGGTTAATAATTAAAGCTATCTAGATCTAACATAGTGTTTTGAATTTGCGATCATGTCATGCGTTATGCTAGGCCTTATCATTGATAGGTTATATTTATTATCCACTCCACTTTCTAAGCCAATCTCTGAACGCTGATCATGTTTAGTCGATGCGTATAAAAGATCTAATCGCAAAGTAATGAACACGCACAATAAATGGCTTTCTAAAGCTTTGTATCGACGTTAGATCGGTCGCGACCCCTGTCAAGTGTCGTTTAAGGCTTTATGCAGATACTAGTACGTATATGACACGTGTTTTGTGCTTGTGACAGGTGTAAGGCGTAATGTCAAATGGAGTCTTTGTCGCCTTGTCGTTTGTTGCATGTGAACTTTAAGTCACAATGGATATCAGGAAGTTGTGCCATTGAGAAGTATCACACCGTTCATTCATTTCTATTTCCGAGAACTTTGGGAGAGCACTCTTTTGGTTATTGTTTACACATTTTAGTTTATCAAAATACTAACTTGTATAACTTGTATCTACTTCCTAAAGTTTAGTTCAAATTACACCATAAGAAGAAAAACGTAAACTACATAGGTACCTACACTTCATGAAGACAAGAGTAATAAGCAAAAACAATCGGACTTTTTCCATACTTATAATAAACAAGAAAAACTAAATATGTTTAATCCTGCAGCATATTCGTAAAATGGAGGTATTTGCGATGCGATCTCGTAAAATCTAAATCACTCTTTCATCGTAGTTAATTCAAAATTCAAACGCTCGATTCACATTGTACCTAACTTCACTTTATAACAGTATTTCTGAATAGGAAGTGGGTCAGGAACTCAGGATATACACTTTCGTCGCGTGCGCATGCTTTACGTGACGTTAATCCTCCTACAATGGCTGCCTTTTACAGTGCACGCGAGTCTTTCCGGTTTATATCTATATGTATGTGTACCTATATAAAACTCTTCCGTTACTGACGGATAGACAACGCATAGCCGAAACTACTGTTCGTAGAGAGCTGAAATTTGGCATGTAGGTCACTGGGGAGTGTAGGAGGATTTAGGTATATAGGTACCAAAATTCCAACGGGAGCGGGAAAATGGGATTTTACATATTAATATTTGTGCGCATACGAAGTCGTGGGCATAGAAGGCGCGTGGATTTAGCAATAATAGTCTCTGCGTCAACGACTTAAGTGCTTCGCCACGCGCCTTGAGGAAACATGCACGCATTTGCGAAGTAATTCAAAGATGTGTGTGAAGTCCCCAATCCGCACTGGGCCCGCATGGGGACTAGCCCAAACCCTCTCTTTAGGGCCGTAAATGGGCTGTAGTAGTAGTAAACTCATAGGTGCCAGCTGGGAACTGAACCTGCATGAGAGGCGGTGGATGTGTACATACACATATACCGGCGTATTGCGTTTGGCCCTTGGTTTCAAGAGACCAGACGGTAGTGCTAGAGATCGAGTAACATTGGTATTGTTATCGTCACTTGAAAGAAACAAGATCTCCACGTTTTGAAATTTACGTTTTGTTATTCGCGGATCTTAATCCAATTTGTAATTTTGCTGTTAGAATGAGAATGACCAAATAAACTGAAAACGTGTTTTTCTGTACATTTCAGCCGCCAGCTGCGACGGAGCGCGCAGAGCTCAACGTCGGAAGGTAACGGAATATTTTCAACCTAGTAGTGGTTTATCAAGTCACATATAAAACAGACTTAGAAAAATATCGATTGAAATTAACCTGGAGTTTTGAGAAATGGTCACAATTTTACTTAAAATAAGTAACTACTTACTCAGAGCTTTGGATTCTTACGCGTATAGTTTACCTTGCCTTGACGCTTTTTTTTTCAATAAAGTAGTTAATAAGTAGTACATGTCAGTTAATATGGAGAAAATGCACTTGACGTCTTTTGTTGCTAAATATGAAAGGATCAGATTACAATGAGACGAAATAAAACTGACTGAAGTGTAGCACTGGGGCTTTGTCCGAAACGTTACACAGGGAAAACAAAATTCCCTATCCCTACCGTGAAAGCGTCACGGCGCCCAAATTGAACTTTTAATCTAGCCACTTAAAGTTAAGTTTCAAAGCCTTGATGCTTTGACGGTAAAGGGATAGGGAATTTCCCTTTCCCTATGTAACGTTTCAAATAGAGCCGTTTGTTCATAGTATGCTTTGGACCTGCGTTATCGTTTTACAGCCCTACTTGAAGATTACTTGAAGATTAAACAATAGATGTTGGGGATGACCGTCCCAAACGGAGTTTAAGTGCATCGCCATGTAAGCTGACGTGTTCTTTACATCGTCCACACATTCACGTTGGCTCTACCTTTCAGGACACATTACCAGCCGCGCTGCCATCGGCGGCGCCGAGCGCCGAGACGCTGACTGCGCTCGCGCAGGCGATGGGCGCGGCGGGCTTCGAGCACCGCGAGGGCCGCACCCTGGTCAAGCGGCTCATACCCTCTGACACGCGCGACGAGGATTTGGTGGAGCATCAAGGTAACGGCATAGACCATCCAGATATTGACACTGGGTCTTCTTAGGCCTTTTTCAAAAGGGCTTAAGAATACTAGTCTACCTAGTCAATTCATTGCACACATAATTGCTAAACCTAACCGGCATTCTATACCGTATAGGAAAATTGTATTTTCTATGGCATTGCTTTCAACCTAAGGACTAAGTTGGAAAGCCTCTATGCTAGTAATTTTAAACCGTGTTTTTAAGGCGTGGTGGCCTAGTGGTTCGACCTACCGCCTCTCGCATGCAGCGAGTCGGGCGTTCAATTCCGGCTCGCACCTCTAAGTTTACTTATGTGCGAAATTCAATTTGAATTTACCACTGAGCTTTTCGGTGAAGGTAAACATCTTGAGTAAACCTGCACGCATCTGCGAAGTAATTAAAAGATGTGTGTGAAGTGCCCGATCCGCACTGGGCTCGCGTGGGGACTATAGCTCAAACCTTCTCGTGATGAGAGGAGGTCTGTGCCCAGCAGTGGGACGCAAATAGGCTGTAGTAGCAGTAGTATTAGTAACTTTACCCACTTACCCCATTACCGGAACAAACTGGGCTAGCAAGCGCTGTTACATTCATGTAATTTTCTGACGTGTAAAAGTATGTATTAGCCAATTTGCTTAATAAATGATTGAATTTCAACAACAGTCACAGGGCGGACACGGCCTATAAAAACACAATTCGAATGAAGTGTCAATGTTTGCGTGCGAGGACGTCTGTACACTTCTAAATGTGTGTGTACCACTGCGCGGGCCAATGATTCACTCTCCACCTCCGGATGAAACAAATCTGTGGGGTCCGGTCTGTTCATGCTTGCAAGGACTTTTAAAAATAATCATTAGCTTTAAATATATGACTAAGTCAAACATTTTAAGCGAGAGACCTCATCATGTTCTTATTGACATGTATTAATGAACTCTTTTATACATGATGTATTTCATTATTTATTGACATTTTGAGACTGACGACATCTATGGAATTTATATTTATTTGACAATGGAGGCCATCTCCATATTTTTTTTTATATTGTTTTTTTCTGGACCCTTGCAGACTATTCATCTCTAAGATCTTAGATTTAAGTTTAAGTTAGGGACTATACATCCCTTCAATGTAATTTTAGTACGTGCCTATATGTATATTTTATGCATGTAATGTAAATTTTGTAAATTTTGAAAAAAGGCCTTCTGCTTGAGTTTGTTGCGGCGCTTCTTCTTAAGCAATGGGTCTAGGAAGCGCTGGTAAATTCTTTTTCTAACGTGTAAAAGTGCCGCTATGTGGCCAATTTGCTGAATAAATGATTGAATTGAATTGAATTGACGGTAAGGGCGAGTTGGGCGCGAGTTGCGCGCCGGCTAGATTCAGGCGGGTGATTCCGTGGCCATTCTGTATGTAGTACTATTGAATATTCTGTGCAACAGTGATAGGTAGCCATCCCGCATCATGTACTACCACCAGAGAAACGTATGTTAATTAATGAACATGTCTGATTCCAGGAGTGATTGGTAAAGCGGGCGTGGACTTCCCGGCGTACCCTACCATCCCCACAACCGGGTTCAACTGCAAGAACGTGCCGACAGGATATTACGCTGACTTGGAGACAGACTGCCAGGTAAATAACCAGGGTATTTACCCTTCACCCTTTACAGATAAAATACAATTGCCCTTGACACTAGTCCGTTGTATCAGGCCCTAACACTCATAAACAATACGTTACATTACGAGCTTGGACTTATTTTATCAATCTGAACCCCGGTTCCTGGCCACAGCTGCTCGGTATCTGGAGTCGATTGCCACTCCAACTTCCATTGTGGTGTAAATCTAGCCCATTTATTTATTTTATAAGAAAATACTTGTTTCTATGTAACATATAAGCTTTTTCTGCCAACAAACTGCTCAGCAGTTTGGCAGATGTTATTTGTAAGAAGCATGTCACTTTTTATGAAATAAATAAAAAATAAAAAAATATATATATTCTCATTGTCAGATATGTATAAAAACCTGTAAACTTTTACGTGTGGTTTGACCGTTAGTATAAGTTTGGTTAATAAATTAATAAATAAACAATACATGGCCCGCCAAGTCAATTAATATTTCACTGTGTTTAGTCACATTCTTACGAAAGAGTGTATCATTTCTCTTCCTTATTCTAAGCCTGACAATAACACATAGGATACAAAGTATTTTGCGACTCGCGACTTCACCCGCGTGGAATTCGGCTATCGCGTCCCCCCCCCCCCCCCCCCGAACAAAATCCCGGATCCGCCACTGAGTGTAGGTACTTAAATATATCAATCAACGCGTTAATATACTAATTAACATCTTTCGAATCGAAACTACGATGTCCTGAAGTTAAACAATAATCATTGGTTACACCTTTTTTTATTATTTCCCTGAGATTCAATAGCCTATTGCATGATAATCAACGATATAATAGACCGTGTATTCATGATGGTTTATTTTATCCGTTCCAGGTATTTCACATCTGCGACACGTCCCGCAAGATCTCCTTCCTCTGCCCGAACGGCACCATCTTCAGCCAGTCACACCTCATCTGCGACTGGTGGTTCAAGGTGGACTGCGCCTCCGCGCCTGCGCTCTACGAGTCCAGCGCCGAATACTACTCCAACGAGCAGAAGAAATCGCAGAAGATCACGCAGAGCCTTAGCAAGAACGCGGACTTAGCTGACAGCAATGCTAGAGCAGAATCTAGAAGGTCCTCCGTCAATGTTCCGAGTACCACAGAAAGACTTCTAAGACACAGGCAAAGGCTACACACAGAACCGCCTAAAGCAACACCTAGGAGCTATCATGCGCTATTCTCAGAGGCTAATCCCACATTAAAAACAGAAGCGACGACAATCTTTGAGAAGCGAAGGAGGAATCTCGTGCAATTGATTACGAATAATTTTGGTAACACTCCTGTTAGAACTACGCAGCCAACTTACGCTGATGCTTCCACCTACAGAACTGATACAGCTGCGGGAGACTATAATAATATTAAAGAAATGCAAGTTGCGGCTGAAACAGCATCGTTCACTAACAACAAGAATAGACAGTACTTGCAAGACTTCAACAAGAACTACCGGCCGTACCCAGTCTATACTCCGAATTTACCAGTGAAATCTAACAACAATGGTAATAATAAGCTGAAAAGCAATCCCACATTGACTACGCTCTACGATTTTAGGGACAAAACTCTAAACCAAGTCACTCCAGACGTCAGCATAACTACAAAACGACCAACTTTACTTCCGTACACGAAGAGCTATGCTACTACATATAACGATAGACGTGAACCCTACACAAGACCCGGAGTATCATCCTTGAAGGAATACCTGGAGAGGGAACGGAACAAGACAGCAGCGGCCACAACCACCGAAAAAACAGTACATGTGACGGAAAGAAGTGACCAATTCGAGAGAAACCAAGCTAACAAAGTGGTAATTGAAAGCAAGAACAATTTTGAATCTGTCACCAAAATACCCCAAACCACTAGGCACCAATTTTATGGAGAAACACCGCGTGAGAGAAATGATGCATTCTCGAGCACCACCTTCAACCAGGCAACGACGGAGCCGACGTACCAAGAGAGAAGAGAGAGATTGATGAGGAAGTTGAATCTTGAAACATTCAAGCCAACAGATCCAACGACTACCACCACAAACACTGAAAAGTACTATGGAGATCTTCCGAACAGGCCTGGTCTAGTTGTACCACCGTCGTTGACTCCAAAAACACTGCACACCTTGGCAATTTACTATGCAACTGCATTAGACAATCTGTCTACGACTCCTCCTCCTGAAGAGACCAGTGACGCTAGCACGACAGGATTCGAAGACTATGAAGTCATGGAAGATGGACTGCCGGCACTATTTAGCGAACATACGATCAATAAGTATAGCAAGCTCTTTAGCCATGGAGCTGATAATTCTGAGCTCCTAGAAGAGATAAAATTGGACCCGAATGGCACTTATAACGAGTTGGCCGATGATTTGGCCGTGCAGCAGAGTCAAAACCCTCTAGCTACATCTCCACAAATCAGGGAATTAGCTCAAGTATTCACTCATGCGTTGTCTGCTTATTTACAAGACCCGGTGCAATTTAGAAAGGTATTATCGGATATTAGACCAACTCACCCATCTTTCGGAGACATGTTGTCGACTACTGAAGAGTCTTACAATACTGAACCAACGACAACCGTTAACGAGGACGATGAGGAAATACTAGGTTTCTCTGATGATAATAAAATTAGACCACCTCTCGTTTCCCTCCGAGATGGCAAAGCATTGAATATCGCTACGAGCTATCCAACAATAACCGATGAAGCAGTAACGACTCCTAACACAATAAGCACCGAGTACATCTCAACCACCGCTAGACCAACAACACCTAGAAATCCCTTCAGATGCTGCGGCAGGATATCGGCGTCTTACACTACTGCTTCTACTCCCATTGCCTCTTCAACCACGCCTTTCTCGTTCACAAACACTGTGGCAGCTAACGTGAACACTTTGGCGAGTAACAACAGCGAATATTCATACACGACGACAGAAGATACCTACACGGTTCAGAGATTCGGTGGATTCCAGAATAACTCCAACAACTCTCCTTATGGAAAAGACGTTTTCCCAAGCAACGCTAAACCTTTGAATGAATACGTTGAAGTAACGAACTTGCCGTCCGCTTGGGGAGTCGATGTTTCTGATACTACTTCACCACCATTGACTAGTTCAGACGTTTTCGAAAGCAAAAAGATAAAAACGACTACAGCCAATCCTGAAACCACTCCAGTATACTTCACTGAAGTCGACAGCAGCATTGAGCTAGAAAACGAGGAGGAATTGCAGAGAGCTCACAGCCAATCCTTCGTAACACCACAGAATAACTTACGTCAAGGGAAAACAGCTTAATGTTGAAGAGACTCAAACCACTGTGAAGAAACCTTCTGAAGAATTAGAAGCTCCTACTGTACCGGACGTAGCAACTACCACAGTACAAAGTACAGCGAAATCCTAGTACTACCACTAGGGAAGAAGAAGCCGCCTCCACTATTTCTCCTGTAGCCAGCATCTTTACTTCCCCTGGCAGTGACAAGGCTTCAGATTTCAGTTGGCCCACTACATTTGACAACTGGCAGAGTACTGTGATTGATCCTATAACGTTGAACGATGGTTTAAGTCCATCAGGACCAGAGCAAGGAGTGTCACAATTGGCTAGTCAAACTAACGCCTGGGCGCAAAATACTTTCACTACGCCGTCTACAGAAACTAAGGTAAGCGAACAATCTTATTCTTCTTCAATCAATATTGACGTAACTACCCCAGCGAATAGAAACGAAGAGAGATCAGGTAAGTGAAGGATCCCACGTCGACAGAAGCTGCGCAAGACTTAACGACAATAGCTGAGACAGTTGTTGAAAAAGCTATGGAAATCAGGGAGGAATGAATGCTACAACTACAGAGAAACTGATGAACGTAATGAAGAAGACCAAATCCAAGACAGTAAAGAGGCTGATCCTCTTGTTAGTACAAACATGTGACGACGATCACAACACAACAGCTGAGGCTTCTAAAAAAGCGTTGCTTGAAGCGCTAATGGCAGTATCACAGAAAGATATGGATGAAATTGCTAAAGAGGAAGGTGTTACGGATATTCCGTCTACCGCAGCTGATTTTGAAATTAAGACAACACATTATAAGAGGAGCGATAAAATCGCCGCGTTGGAAGAGATAAGGCCGAAGCAGTTTGAAAGAAGAGGGAAGAGCATAGATTTTGATCCGACTGCTATAAACTCTCTAACGAGTCCGTCAACCACAACCACTGATGCTGTAAAGACGACAACTGAAGCGTATACAGAGACGACACCAAATGTTAGAACAACACCAGCAAGTCGTAGGGGTGTGAAGAAATTCTTGGTGAGAACCACCCCAGTTGAGCAAAGAACTACTAAGCCTATCGTAGTGGACAGCCCTATAGCAGAGGCTAGGGTTGCGCCAAACGAAGAAGCGAAAACCCCTGCGGACACGCGAGCGCTAGAACTATTAAGATCGCTTTACACAATAGCCGCTAGATGGGGTTGATAGAACCTCAAATTAAGTTAATGAATTCCAAGTATTTAGGGATGCCGCAAAACTATTGGTTGTACAGTCTGAAATTTGTATATTTTTAAAAAATCCCTAAATGTAATTGTAAAATATTGTGATTTTGTAGATAGAAAGTGTCAGGCTCAAATTTTTTTGAATCATCTGTTTCAGTGATAATTGTAAATTAGCAAAATTATTATTGAAAATGGTGATTGGTCGTTGCGTTAGTACATAAAACTATTAGTTAACTTATTGCGTTGCGTTGTACAATTTTTTATAGGCTTTTATTTTTTATTCTGAAATTTGGTTTATCCCCATTTTTGGGGTGCCACCTACCTACTGAGTTACCTATATTATTTTTAACTTAGTATTTAAGCTATTTGTTACACTGCCAATTTGATTTTACTGTCAAATACTCTAAGTAGGCTATTATTAGTTTTGAGTAGTATGTTTTAAGGATTTTTATAGTAAAAATTATATAAAATTAATAAAAACAATTCTAAGCTTTTCATTTACCACCTACAAGTCTAGGAATCCATAAGACATGTACAAGCCTGTACGTTATACTTTACTGTCCTAAGTAACAAGATAAGCCTAATTTTCGATACTCGTGGCCTTAGAAACAATGCTCGTATTATCCCCCTTAATAGTCAGTAGGTATATAAAACCAAAACCCATACTAATATTAGAAATGCGAAAATAACTCATGTTCTATCTGTTACCTCTTCACGCTTAAACAGCTGACCGATTTAGATGAAATTTAGTATTGAGATAGTCTGAGACCCGGGGAAGGACATAGGCTACTTTTCACCGCGCGCAATGTCGCGGCAGAAGCTAGTACAACAATAAAAAATTAAGGAAAAAAAAACAAATAAAATTTACCACTGTTTATTCAGTACCCAATCTTGTAACAGCAAGTTCACTTCTTGTTGATAATCCGCTCGATCTCCTGGTCGGTGACCTTGTGGCCCGGTTTGAAATAGCTCTTGAGTTTGCGTTTCTTCTTCATCATCAGTTTGGACGCGGCGAGGGCACCACGGTGTTGGAGCGACTCGAAGCGGTCGCGGAGGAGGTTGGCTGGAATAGACGTTAACGTTATTAGAATACAGTTGCAAATTGATTTTCATTTCTATTCGAAAAGGAGCCTTTTGTTGGAGCAAATGTGATGCTCCCTCATCATTTCTGCCCCGTTAACAGGCGGAAAGTATTATTTTGTTCCCTGCTGCTACTGGTTTTTCTCATAGGAGGAGTGAAAAGCAGAGTGTGCAATACGGTAGCAAAATTATTCAAACTTTGGGTGAGATA
>OZ020291.1:11611456-11653656 GCA_963971205.1 Aethes cnicana
GGACGAGTGCAGCTTGCGCAGTCTGTGGGAATTCATGTCAAGCATGTACAGGTTTACACAAGTTAGAAGGCGCGTGGATTAAGCAATAATGGACTCTACTTCAACGGCTTAAGTGCTTCTTCATGCGCCTTCTAAGTTGTGTCATGCTATAGGAATGGAGGGTTGATGTAAAGGAGCGCAATCTTTGTAGTTCCAAAAGTGGACACCAAATCGGGTAGGTTGGGGGCGCTGCGGTCGCCACAAGTGTCAGGCTACCTAGGCGGATAGTCTGCAGCGGCGCCTTCAGATGGCGCTGCTGAGGCGAAAACGGTTGTGAGGAGAGTGAGTTTTGTTTTGTTGCTTATCAAATCCGCTGGACACGTTTCGTCTTATAAAATTGCGCTCCATACCAAGAGACATTCCACACTCCATGTAGGAGTGAGCGCAACCAAGGAAGCGTTCCGAATTACGCTCTCAGCGCTTTAAGCGCATTTGGGACACTTTGTGAGCATGCTGACGTCATCGATGACGTCATCAATCGACACTCACGGTGCTCACCCTGCAGGGCATGGGCGCTGTCAGCACAAACGTCAAAGTGACATTTAACTATACATTTGACAGGACATAATTCCCTAATTAAAAAAAAATTACAGTTACTAGAGATTTTTACTTGATTTATCTTTTATACCGTACATTTATAATTATTACCGTACACCGTTCAGCCAGTAGGCCAATTGCTCGACACTGGCGAAATTGTCTTGCACATAGACAGAAGCCATTATTTAAAGAGAAAAAGAAGACAGTTACTACAGTTGGTGCCGTGAGCGTGCTTATGATCGTTCCGAATCAAAAACTCGCTCACACGGTTGTGAGCGTGACAATCGATTCGAGACACTTATTAGTGTTGTGAAGCTGTGAGCGCTTTGAGTGCGATACGGAACGCACCCCAAGTGGAACATTAGCGAGAACGCAGTCAGTGGCGCCCGTTGATGACCAAACATTTGGTGGGTATGGATGAAAAATTACAAAGTGCTTGGAATAGGGATGACGACAACTTTTTTTTCCTTAGTCTATCAGGAAGATTATTGAAAAGTATTGGACACGTATTTTTTCTTTTTACACGTAATCAAACTTATACGGAGATATATTGAGTTGAAATGTCGCGTGACGTCACGGTTAGGTACGATTTATACCTAACGGTGACGTAGTTAGCCCCCACTCTCCAACTTTAATGCTTTTTAACTTAGTCATTCTCTGTTAATTTGATAAAACAAAAAATACGTGTCTAATATTTTTTATTACCTGACTGACGGACTAATTAGAATTTCAATTTCTTCACCCTGTCGTCGTCCCTTTTCTAGGTATATAATACTTTGTAATTTTTCATCTATACCCAATTTGAAAAGGTAAATTGCGACTTAAAATAATACTAGTCGTCGTCTAAAGGGGTTTGGGGAAAAGTGGCTTGATTTGTCAAGTCTGCGGCCATTGATGTTTTTCTATTTTATTGTAACCTCGAACGAACCTGAACTAACTTCATAAGATTCCTTTCGCGAGATTGATTGGTGCAACTTGGCCCAATTTGGATACTATTATTCATACATATTACAAATGTGAAAGTAGCTCTGTCAGTTTTATGTTCATGACTGATTCAGATGTATTTTTTTATGAAGAATAAGAATAAGAAAATATTTATTGACGGCCGGATTGGTTCAGTTGGTAGTGACCCTGCCTTCTGTTCCGATGGTCGCGGGTTCGAGTCCCGCTCGGGGCAAACTTTGTGTGATGAACACGAATGTTTGTACTCGAGTCATGGATGTTTATATATGTGTGTATTTCTCTATATAAGTATTTATATCGTTGTCTAGCACCCATAGTACAAGCTTTGCTTAGTTTGGGGCTAGGTCAATATGTGTGAAATGTCCTAAGATATTTATTTTATTTATTATTTATTTATTGTTCACCGTGTACATGTATGTGGTCTTAATTAAAGTTTTGTCCCAACGGCAATCCGTTTCGGGCATACAATATTAGGATGAATACTTAGATCTAATTCGCACTATAGCTAAAGTATTCCTTTAAGTCGTAAAAAACGTGTTCAATCAACCATATTTTCAATTGGCTAAGAATAGTTTCATACCATAAATAAAACGGGGAAAAAATGGTGCGAATTTAGTACGAAATTGTAGACGAAATCGAAACTAGTATTCACGCATTCACTGCCACTTGTTTCACGAACTTTCGGTGCCACATCTGTCATTAAGGGAACATTGCAACGCACATGTGCGTTCAAGGCACTGCGGGAAAGTCAGCAAAACGCATATATGCGTCGGTGGCAGTGAAGGCGTTAATCGCAAAAACCACAAACAAATCCAATTGCACACCAGACTCACTTGTAAATATCCGTGATCTTCTTCTTATCGATCTTCTCTCGTTTGAGCCTCTCCTTCTCTAGCAGGCGTTCCTTCTGCTTCCTTCTGGCTTTGTGGTCTTTCTTCTTGTTCTGGACCGGTGGGTTGACCGCTTTATACTCTGTGTCGGATCCACTGTCTTCGGCTGGAGCTACTGGCTTATCGAGCTTCATATCAGAGCGCCATTGGTCCTAGAAATAAGTATGCATAATGAGATAAGACCATGGAAGTAGTAAAATAAATAATCTGTAAAAAAAACGAATCTACCTTTTTTTTAATATATGTTAAATAAATACATGAAATGAAATGAAATACATACATAGAAGCCTAGTGGTACGACCTGCCGCCCCTTTTGCAGAGGGTCGGGGGTTCGTTCCGGCTCGCACCTCTAAGTTTACTTATGCACGAAATTCAATTTGAATTTACCACCGAGCTCTTCGGTAAAGGAAAACATCGTGAGGAAACCTGCACGCATCTGCGAAGTAATTCAAAGATGTTTGTGAAGTCCCCAATCCGCACTGAGCCCGCATGGGGACTATATCCCAATACCCAAACCCTCTCGTGATGAGAGGAGGCCTGTGCCCAGCAGTGGGACGCAAATAGGCTGTAGTAGTAGTAGACAGGCAGCAATTCGCTGACGCGTCTAAATAACATTTTCACTGTTAGATTTCATGTTAGCAAGAGAGTTTATCTAGTCTGTTTTTGAACTGGTTAACACTTGTAGAGTTCACTGTGTTGGCGGGTAGTTTATTGCATGCATTAACAATCCGGTTTGAGATAAAGTTCTTAGCTACATTGGTGTTGGATCTTGTGATAGCCAGTTTGTCAGTGTGCCCTCGTAGAATAAACATTAGGGATTGATAGTTGACGAACCTAAATACACAATAATATTCCATATACCTCGTTCTCCTGCGGAGTAACCTTGCTGAACATGCCGGTTGTGACCCGATGCAGGTGCTGTCCCCGCTTAATGATCTTCTGCTCATGCTGGACCACTTCCTGGAGCAGCTCTTGGTGCTCCTGAAACAGGGTGGCACTTGATCAAACCGGCTGAGGAAAACTAAGGCACCTGCTTTAAAGCCTGATTGTTATATACTGATTTGTTAAAGAGGCTGGCTAGGGCAGACAGCAGTCGGGAGATGGATTCATCCGAACTGTTAGACTCTGACTCTGAAAGTGTTTAAGTGAAGGTTTACAGCATGTTAGTATAGTAAGATTAGTAAGTGAATGTTAGTGTAGTGTTTAGTGAGAATTTTAGTGTAAAGTGTATTAGTGGACAATGTGGAAATAAAGTACACTCGGCGAACAATTTATTATTGACGCTGAAGTTAAAAAACTAGTGAGTTATCTTGTGGGGGATGAGTATTATATTATATTGGACTATGTGGGTAGTTTTAGTGATTACCCAAAAAAGGAGGTAGCTGTAAAAAACCAGTCTGTCATCGCGATATCCAGGTTAGCACATGTGTCTCACCATTTTCATTAAGATATAATACTGATTTTATTTATCAAGTCAAACACTTACATTTTAGGTTTAAATCAACCAGGGAGTCTGCCAAGATCCATTTTTGAGCGGCATTGGCTGAATCTCATCAGGTCATCTTTACAAAATACTATGATGTATGTAGGCCTATGTCGCTAAGACAAGTTGAAGTTGTCGATGGATTTTAGTGTTAGTTTTAATAAGTCGTTTGAAACTTCAATAATAAAGGCTATTTTTATTTATTTTATGATGTATAGAAAGAATAGAGACAGAAGAGCTAGCAAGAGAAGTCTACCGCTGCATAGTTCCGGCGGGAACGTGATAAACGAATACCACGCGGGCGAAGCGTAAATTGTAACCAATCTCTACTCTCCCAAGATCATTTTTTTATTCATTTATTTACAGCCTTTTTTCAGAAATTTTTACAAAAATAAAAACCGAAATTTTAATCTATTTCTGTGTGCCTTCTGGCAAAGGCCTCCCCCAGTCTCCTCCATTCTTCCCTACCTTTCTGGTCCATGTTCTGGTCCATCCCAAGATCATTATATGGTAGTAATATTTTTTCTTCCTTTTCAATATTTAAGCAACAAAAGCTATTTAAGCAAATCTTGTTTTAAAAATTAACTCAAGCCAAGTTACCTTAAACGAAGGGTTGTAGCTGACACCAGGGTGCGGAGTCTCTATAGCTTTCCTGGTGACCACTGTGGGCGCTAACGGAGGCTTAGCGCGGAGCCTTCTCTCCGGCAACACATTGTGCAGTTGGGCCTCCGTTGACACAAAGTCGTCTACCAGCGTGGAAGGAATGCCTTTGGCTTCTGGTACTGAAAAAGCGTAGTGAAATTTTAAGTAATCTACATGCTAGAGATAGATATAGGTTAGTAATATTTTAGCTGTTACTTAAAGGACCAAGGTTTACAACACCTGTATCCTCCCATGTATAACTTATGGATGTGAAACTTGGTCACTCACCAAACACCACAGGGACAGATTACAATACTGCCAAAGAGCCATGGAGAGAAGCATGATAGGAATCAAAAAACCGGCCAAGTGCGTGTCGGGCCACGCGCAAATTATAGGGTTCCGAAGTTGAGGATGCCCACAGTACCTTTCTAAGACTTATTAGCATCTAGCTAGCCTGTGGTATGACGTGCCCGCCCGACGCCCCTGCCGCTCTAGAAAAATCATCATTATAAGTTGGTCGACTATTACTCCTAAGTTTGTACAGCCTACTTAGCTCTGATAGTTTTCCTTTCAACTACGTTATATATGCCACAACCGTGATTTTTTTCAGCCATCCAAATACCACCATTTAGCTGGCAGGGGGGGGGGACACGTGACTCTAACAAAAAATAGCACTTTAAAGCTTAATATTTCACAAACGCATCACTTAATCAAAAAATGGTTTTTACAAACCCACAATATTTTTTTAAGACCTATTCAACGATATACCGCACCATGGGGTACGCAAGAAAAAAAAATTACATCCCCACTTTACAAGTAGGGGAGGTACCCTATAAAAAAATATATTTCAAAATTTTATTGGACCACTTTGTCAGCGTAACTAATATGAATATTCATGCCAAATTACAGCTCTCTAGACCTAAGCATCTCCGAGAAATAGTGCGGACAGACGGACGGACGGACGGACATGGCGAAACTATAAGGGTTCCTTGTGGACTTCGGAACCCTAACAAGATAGGCAACGGAACACCTCAATAAGAGCCAGAACAAGGGTAGCAGATGTCCTTTGCGTGATAGACCAACTAAAGTGGATATGGACTGGCCACATGCTACGGGACCAAAAAGAAAAATGCAGCAAAATTATCACCAACTGGTACCCAAGAGATGGAAAAAGAAATAGAGGAAGACAATACAAAAGATGGGAAGATGAGCTAAAGCTTACAGCGGGGCCCTTTTGGAGAAGGGTAGCCCAAGATAGAAAACAATGGAAATTGTTGGAGGAGGCCTATGCCACAAGGCACACTGAGCTAAGAGATATTTTATAAGAAACTAAAAATTCTGAACGGAACGAAAACATACTCAGGATGTAAAGGCTGATGAAATGAAATGAAAAAAGGACCAAGGAGAAAATATGTAAATGTCTTCAGTAAGGATTCTCGGAGGCTATCTATAAAAACTAACATTCTGCTGTTAGTTTAGACTCTTACATATTTTATTTAAAGTTAAGTAAGTTAATTTTAGTTAAGAAGAAGAATATGTTGATAAGATAAGGTTACCTAACATCACCTAACTTTAAAAAAACTTGAAACAAACCTTTCATTGTGCAAACTATTAATTAGTCATACATGTTATCATCGAAAGGTACATTTCCTTGAAACTCATCTTTCACTGAAGTAAAGAATGTAATTGAATTGATTAATACCAAAATTTAACTCACAATCTTGTCCCCAAAGATCCAAACTAAAGTTCTGCCGAGTCCTCTTAATTTTCCTCTTCTTGTCTAAAGCGAGTTTCCTATTCTTCTTGGCCAGTTCTGCCTTCTTCTCGTAAGCCCCTTTCTCCAGCCGTCTCTTCTCTGTCAGCTTACTGAGTGCTGTAGGCTTGGTGCCGGCTGGGTTGACCCGATTACGTTTCGCATTCGGATCTGGTACCTATGAGAATGAAAATGATGTTTCAGATAAGACCAACTTTGTTACAGAATAACGGTTAAACACAGTTGCTTCAGGGATCAACATTGTGTATGCAATTGCATATGCCGAAGCCATCAAGTGTAAAATTATGTTATTCTGAATGGGATCAACTGTCAGGCTGCTAATTGGGACCACAGCTTGCAATGCAGCTTTACAAAATTACCAAGACAGCTGAAAAACCCATCATATGAGCAAAGACTGCAAATATTGGCACTCACAACTTTAATTAAAAAGTGTAGAGAATGTGGAGATTTGATAGAGACCTTTAAAATCCTTTCTGGATATTATGACTTACAGAACTTCCATGAATTGTTCAAGCGCAACAACAACATGGTTCTGTGGGGACATCAGCTCAAATTGCTAACAGAGCTTTGTCATAGCAATCCTCGGAAACACTTCTTAAGCAACAGAGTGATTCATTCATGGAACAAGTTGCCGGAAGACGTAATTTCAGCACAGAGCATTAACCAGTTCAAGAACAGACTTGACAAATTCTTTAACAGGTCAAGAAATACTTAAATTGAGAACAACTGGGATACAGGCATTTATCAGTTGATCAACTGCCTGCCTGTCAACATAATACAATAATAATATAATGTAATACAATATTTTATGCATTTATCTCACAATAATATGAAGGGTGCCTTTTACTACAACACAGTCAGTTATTTTATAGAAGCTAGGCAATGGATTTTATGGCACAATTATACTATACGTTTTTAAGACACAGTAGAACGAGGAAATGGGTGAAATGGTACCCGACTGAAACCAGGCAGTCGTCGCCTTTTGTAAATAATAAAGAAGACAGTAAAAAGAATCAGAACCAGACCTTGGAAGAGGGTAGAAGAACTTCATAGCACTTCGGAGGCTGCGCGAGCTTGGCGCGTTTACGGAGCTTCGCTGAGAGGGGCTTCTCCTCTTCTACCGGAGCCTCGTCACCTCCGGTGTCCACTACAAACAACTCCGCATCTGGTTTCGTATCAAATTTGCTAAAAAAAATGCAATCATGACCCAATTAAAATTACCTACATAAAACTAAAATACGTATCACATTCTGGAGATCACATAATGGAAATATTGGCTATTTCGATTGCAACATCTATGGAATTTATATTTATTTGACAATGGAGGCCATCTCCATAATATTCTGGACCC
Source organism: Aethes cnicana (assembly GCA_963971205.1). NCBI lineage: Eukaryota > Metazoa > Arthropoda > Insecta > Lepidoptera > Tortricidae > Aethes > Aethes cnicana. The sequence goes on from OZ020291.1 coordinate 11,619,136, forward strand.
TTGGAGAGTATACATCTCTAAGATCTTAGATTTAAGTTTAAGTTAGGGACTATACATCCCTTCAATGTAATTGTAGTACGTACCTATATGTATATTTTATACATGTAATGTAAATGTTATAACTATGTGTAAATTTTGAAAATGGGGCCTTCTGCTTGAGTTTGTTGCGGCGCTTCTTCTCAAGCAATGGGTCTAGGAAGCGCTAGTAAATTCTTTTCTGACGTGTAAAAGTGCCCCTATGTGGCCAATTTGCTGAATAAATGATTGAATTTTGAATTTTGCAAAATATTGTAAAAACCAACACGTAAACATAACCTTAACCTTACCCTAATCTTTCTTCGAGCCGCTGGTCTTCTAGAAAATCCTCAACATCGCGAATGTCGCAGTGCTTGCGCCACGCTTTTTTGTTCTTTTTGGATACATGCTTCTTCTTCTTTACGACTGACATGATTATTTTATTAACAAACTATTAACAATCATGTGCTACGCAATAAAGTTCGCGTTTTGAAAGAAGTTACTTGACAGATACTCCGTGCTCCGTACCACGTTAACTTTGATTGTCAATGTATTTTTTTAGCTGAAAAATAATGTCGTATACTTAAGGGTAAATATCCTTACTTAATTAAATTTACTTTTGTATTCATTTTATATTAATTATTGTCCCAAATTTTTAAAATGAATAAAAAAATGTTTTTTTCTTTATCATCGACATCTGCGAAGAATGAAACGCAAAAAATGTTTTGACGTTAAAGTGTGTTTACAAAGCATGCTCTCGGTCTAGGTTGATGTGTCAAACTACAAGTTTTAGGAAGAAGTTGTATTCAGATTGTAAAATACTTAAAATTACTTAACAACATTATTAACTAAAAAACAAAACAAAATAATGGCATTTAAATAATTAGGTGGCGTTTTGGTGTCATTCATTCCTCGCAGTCCTCTTCCTCTTCTTCCGCTGGCTCTTCGTCTGCTGGTTCTGAAAGTAATATTTTTTGCTATTTTATGTAAATTTTCACGATATGAATGTGTGTGTGTGTGTTTGTGTGAAGCCAATTAGGCAGCAGCAGCAAAACACGGTTTCATAATACAGCAAACTGGTTTAATGACTATATTGCTCGAAAAAAACTAAAGGCGCGTCCATGTTTCTGACCTATCGAATGTGTGAGGACCGAACAAACAGGTAATCTAAAGGTGAATTTAAGGAAAAAAATTAACGATAAAAAAATATATCCACGGTCGTCTGGTGGCCAAGCGCTTTGTAAGTATAACTTACCTATCTTTAAGTACCGATCTATCGCGTACGTATTATTTGCAAAATTTAATTTTCATCATCAAATTTTATTTAGTAAAGAAATGAGGTGAGGAAAGATGCATACATCATGAAGCTGATGCAATTCAAAGATGCTACTAAAGGTTTGTGTGTTTAAAATTTAGTGTGTTAGTGAGCCTAGACTCTCTAGCGATGAGAGGAGGCCTGTCTTGGTGGGGCCATGAAATGATTAGTATAGACTGAACTATCATGTCATGTCCATGAAATTACTAAGCACTAGCTGACTCCGCAGACTTCGTACTGCCTTAGTTTTTTTTTTTGTTTATGAAAAATAGATTACGTTCTATTCTCAGAGAGACCTACTGAACATATACTAAGAATCGGTCGAGCCGTTTCGGAGGTGTTTGGTTACAAACACTGTGACACGCACGAGAATTTTATATATTAGAAGATATCTTGTATACCCGTTTATAACAAGCGTCTCCACGGCCCCTTTCTATGTAGTTCGTATTCACCACCACCCCAACAACCTATCTACGACCTCGGCATAGGCCTCCGTCACGAGGTCACTCCTCCGCTCAGTGCGGATTGGGGACTTTACACACATGCTTGAATTACTTCTTAGATTTTCTCGCGATGTTTTCCTTCGCCTAAAGCTCAGTAGTAAATTCGAATTAAATTTCGCATATTAAATAAGTAGTTAGGTAAACTCAAAGGTGCGGACCGGATTGGAATCCCCTGCATGAGAAGCGATAAGTCGAACAACTAGGCCGTGAGTGATTTTACAGTTCTAGTTTGTATATCATGTTAAAAAATGTTAATAGTCCCCTGTACGCTCCTTTCTCCATACAAACGTAGTTACGTTTTAATTCGCAAACTACTTATCAGATTGGCACCAAATTTTACAGGTAATAGTGGAGCAGAGATATTAGTGTCCAAAATACACTTTGATTGTAATAAGTTGAATAACAAAGAAACTAGGACCATTTTAGTTTCCTCCATACAAACTTCAAAATCTAGTTTATTTGGCTGTAATTTAATTGTGTTTTATTTTACCACGACATTAATTTAGAACACTCACAATAATGTTTTTATTATGTGTACCAAGTTTCGAGTCAATCTGTTTAGTAATTTGGGAATAAAAGCGAAAATACGTTTGTATGAAAAGTTGAGAAACGCCGTGCGTACTGGGGACTCTTAATAACTATTCCTTAGATGTTTTCAAGCCAGTTTTTGTGATGTACGAGTACTTAGTCAACCACTAGGATAGGCTAGACAAATCTGGGGCTCTATTTGAAACGGTACATATACTAGGGATAGTGAGCGTACCTAAATACGAGTACATTTTCTGCCTGTTCAGTGACAGGACAGGTATATCAGTAAAATACCTAACCATCTCAGTAAATAGGGAGATATACTACTTATACTACAACAGCCTATTTGCGTCCCACTGCTGGGCACAGGCCTCCTCGCTTCACGAGAGGGTTAGGGCTATAGTCCACACGCGGGCCCAACGCGGATTTTGGAATTCACATCTTTGAATTACTTCGCAGATGCGTGCAGGTTTTCTCACGATGTTTTCCTTCACCGAAAATCTCAGTGGTAAATTCAAATTGAATTCCGCACATAAGTAAACTTAGAGGTGCGAGCCGGAATCGAACCCCCGACCCTTTGCATGAGAGGCGGTAGGTCGAACCACTAGGCCACCACGGCCCTAACACATCCCTAATTAATCCATAACCATACTAATATTATAAATGCGAAAGTAACTCTGTCTATCTGTCTGTCTGTCACCTCTTCTATAGTGGATATAGTGTAACACTGATATAGGCACAAGAATACAGGATATGGGTTTATTACCACTACATAGGGAGAAAGTGTACGCTCCCTATAACTATAACTGTGTACTTTTTCGGATAGAGCCCCTGGTCCTTCGAACCGGATACATAACCATTAATTTAACTGTGTGTGTGACTATAATAAGTACTCTAATACCTTACCTCTTTGCGGCTTAAATGTTATTTCGTATTATGTGTAGTAAGAATACAAAAAAACTACTTACCATTTTATCACTGAATGTTGCAGGTTAGTCATTAGGTGTAGTAGTTTAGTGACAACATAAAACATAGAGGGTTAGTCAGTCAATGGTACCAAGCAGTAAGTAAGTAAACAATCAAGTGAGATGTCAAAAGTCAGAGTAGAAAAAAACGAGAAGTCAAGAAGTCAAAGAGTCACAGTCGAACAGTCGAAACCAGTCATTATTAAAATAACATGTTATCACACAATATTTTTATTTTTAAATACACGTTTTGTATTCTGTATTGCCACCATTGGCATCGAAGCGTTTGGACATCGCACTTAATTTCGATTTTCTCTGAACAGAATTAAAATGTTACAGGAATTTTATATAAATACTTCGTTGGCATAATAACATCTACATGGATGACATAATTAAAAAAAACTGAAAAATTAATCGGTTTGTGCAATGATGATGATGATGATGATGATGAAATAATGAAAAATGTAATATACCACCAACCGAAATAGAAAAAGTGCCTAAATGAAAATCATACAATAGAGGTTATAATCTACAGAATTTGAAGTATTTATAATAATTTATGTTCAAAATCGTTGAAAAACCAGTTTCCTGTAACATTTCCATCCGAGTTCGTTTATTTTCCTGTTAGTAAATAATGTTATAAACAGCTGGTTGTACATTACGCTCCCATTTATACAATATAACTCCAGTCATATCGATATAAATCAAGCTACCTTCGCTCTAAATATAAATAAATAACTTCTAAATTTAGTACAAAAGAAGTAAAAAAAATTATATCACAAAAAAGCTTCGTAAAAAAATTCAAACTTGAACAACATAGCAATTAGCAAAAACTATTATTTACATTTTTTTATTAATTTTAAGTTAAAATCAGAATAGGATCCCAAGCTTAGTTACGAGATAGCTAATTTTCTAATATAAATTAAGGTCTCCTATTCTAATGATAACCTTTAATTTTCTGATTTTGTCAGTTTATTGGTTCATTCATATTTTCATAAATAACTAATCACTAATCATAGCACGCCCTTTCAAAAACCCTTTATCTCCTACCTCAATCCCGACGCGTATGTGGATGACATAATGGGAGCGACCAATAAACGTTTCAAAATCAATTAGTTTTGTTATTAGCTACTAGTGTTTGTAGTTCGACTGAGCCGGCACGTTGATGTAGTACTCTTGTTGGGCCTCGTGAGCTGGGAGGCTGTATTGCTCGTAGCTAATACCTTCGTGGGCCTTCGGGGGAGGCTTGTTGGCACTGAGACCGGCCGCCGCGGCCTTCGCTGCTGCCGCCGCTGCGTTGGCTTGCGCCTGCTGAGCTGCCGCCTGGGGAGGTGATATTTGGTTAAAAAAAGCGATTCTAGAAGATTCTAAACTAGACCTCCAAACAGTACAGCACGAAGGCTCGGCATAAACGAAGGGTTCATGAGCTATAAAATCAACGATGAACTCTGAAGAAAGATTATATATATTTTCCGTAAAGAATTTATCACTTTCCTTCCCATACGATGAAAACTAGTACTACCGCGTACCGTGGCCTAAGTTCAGTTGCTACTGTTAGTTAAGAATCTTCAAAAGAGAGGTATCTAAGTTAAATTGATATGGTATAAAATATAGTCTTCGTAGATGGCTAAGTCTTGATTTCAAAGAAAACCGCTCAGTATATATAGGTAAAGAAAAAAAAAGGAAGACTGTTGACTATTCGTTTATTTCATAACGATTTTTTTAATTAATAATAGAAATAGAGTTTTCTTCGAACTTCAGAAGAAGAAGTCAATGGTTATGTCTTCAAATATGAGCGCTGGAGCTCTCTTCGCATCCTGCAGGTACAGAAGGATACTATATTATTCTTCTGTTCTACTTACTTGTATTTCAATAACTTCTCTTAAGACAGTCAATTTAGATTACTTTTTTAGATTTACTTTACGTACCTAATTAGGAAGTCTAAGTAGATTTTTTTATACCAATGGTATAGTATAGGCAAACGATCGCACAGCCCACCTGATGGTAAGTGGTGACTGCGGCCCATGGACAACGAAATTCTATGATCCCCCATTAAGAAACCATAAGATCTCGAATGCGTTGCCTACCCTGAGGCCTAAGATGGAATGCCTCTGTGGCAGAAATTTCACCGGCTGCCTTAACCCCCTACCGGAACACAACAGTCCCCTACTAAGATAGGTACTAGAAGCGTGAATGACCGCTTCTAAAAAATATATAGTTGTTGTAGTTTTGTAAAACGTTCTTGAACTACTGATCATTTGAATATTTAAAAAAAAGAAAGCCATTCTGGAACGTCTAGTGTTAGTCTGGAACTCGTTGTAGCAACGTGCGCTTGTAAACTTAGGCACCATTATAAAACCAATATAAGTATTAATATAACTCTTTTATTTAACTTCAAGGAGTACCTCTAGCACTACCATCTGACAATTCCCCAGTTTCTTGTCACAGTACTCACCATAGCCTTCCTAGCCGCAGCCTGGGTGGCTTCGAAGTCGATCCTGACGCCATGCAGCTGATCCTGCAACGCCGCTAGCCGCTGTCGGGCGGCGCCGACCATGGCGGTCTGGGCACCCAGCTCGCCCGCGGCCTGCGACGCGGCCTCGTTAGCGTTCTCGGACGTCGCCTGCGCAGCGTTCAGCGCCGCCTGGATCACGTTCACCTGGGGCGATCGGGAAGGGAATCAGAAAGTTATTACAAAGAAAAAACATTAATCGAACTATAAGTAAATGTACTTAAGTATGTTTATTACATTTTGTGTTTGATTCTTCTGCACATCTTAGTACAGAGTACCGCCTACCAACCTAGTTTGTTTTTCTTCATCTCCACTATCCAAAGGTTGTCTGGAAGGGATCGCTATTAAGCGATTAGACCGCCTGCTGTATGCCATACCTTTTGTGTAATCCCATTATGTCTGTACTGTTCCTTGAATGTGTGGTGTTCAATAAAAGTATATTGTATTGTATAAGTCATACACACAAAAGAAAAATAAAACGGAGAACAAAAGGAAGTTTCGTAAGTAGTCTGTCACGAAAGCAGTCCTTAAAATCTGGGTTGCTACTCTCAGTATACCTACTATGCGAAAAAAAGTTTGTGAAAGTTATCTGGGAGAGATCGCTCTATTAGCGATAAGACCGCCTACTGTATACAATGTTACTGAAATGCAAAAAATAGAAGCTAACACCCACCGCTACCTACTCGTACACTAATAGCCAATACCCAACAAGAGGGAATTTATTATTTTGCCTTACAGCAATAACTTTAAAATACGAAATTACCCCATTGACGGAATTACCCCAAGTGACATTATTTGTATTGTATTGTATATGCGAAATTATCGCACTAAAAAGAATAAGGAAACACGTATCAAGAGGAAATGTATTCTGGTTTGTCACGAAAACGATCCTTAAAATCCGAGTTGCTATTCTCATTTTGTGAAAAATTCAATCGTGCCACTGAGCTTCTCTGAGAAGAAAACATCGTGAGGAAACCTCCATTTCAGTCGAAAAGCTAACCCACTGAGGTATAAAGTATCTTGTTAATTTAACCTCAGACCAAAACCAATCGTAGTGTGAAAATTTCAACCGGAAATCGGAAGTGGTTTCTCGGGTAGCTTTACCAGAGAGTGCGTGTAGAGTTACACGTTACACACTTTATTAATGCATGGAATGTCCAAGTTACTACTGCTACTTATGTAATGACAATACAATAATTGCATACATATTAGCCACCTAGATAGAAGAAAACATGAAAGGTTTAAAAACTCGCATACTTGAAGTAATTAAGAATTTAAGACACAACAGTGACGATGAATGCCGTGGTGGCCTAGTGGTTCGACCTACCGCCTCTCATGCAGAGGGCCGGGGGTTCGATTCCGGCTCGCACCTCTAAGTTTAATTATGTGCGAAATTCAATTTGAATTTACCACTGAGCTTTTCGGTGAAGGAAAACATCGTGAGGAAACCTGCACGCATCTGCGAAGTAATTCAAAGGCTGGGCCCACGTGGGGACTATAGCCCAAACCCTTCTCGTGATGAGAGGAGGCCTGTGCCCAGCAGTGGGACGCAAATAGGCTGTAGTAGTAGTAGATAGAAGAAAACATAAAAGGATTAAAAACTCGCACAATTGAAGTAATTAAGACACAACAGTGACGATGAATTATGTAGAGGTAAGTAATTGATGTTTGGACGATATGAATATACTATTCATTTAAACAAAACTAGAAGGAAGAAGAAAGAAGAAAACACATTATTTACTTATTTTACACATTACTCTATTTATTTATAAACTAGTTGTGCCCCGCGACTTCGTCTGCGTGGAATATAAAATTGCCGATGACTTTTCTTTACGACGTCCGTGCTCCAAATGATGCTCTATCTACCCTTGAAAACTGCATTCAAATCGCTACAGTAATTCCGGAGATTAACTATAACAGACAGACAGACAGACAGACAGAAAGAGATGGAAAACTACTCTTTTATTATAGTATAGACAGCTTCTGCCCACGACTTCTTCCGCGTGAAAATCGTTTCGAATCGTGTCGTTCGAATATAGAGGAGGAACTTAAGAGCACACTTCACTGCCCCCTTTGTTTGGTTTTAAATTGTTGTTAAGCTGCTGTATGGATTTCCGCAAAGTAACGCCAGGGAGGCTATCGGTAACTCATAATAAGGATATGAGAAAACTAGCTTCTGCCCGCTACTTAGTCAGCATGGAGTTCGTTTATAGCATTTCCGCGAGAACTATGCATTTTTCCGGGATAAAAAGTAGCCTAATATGTTGACCAGTGTAACAAACTACCCCCCATACCAAATTTTGTTGCAATCCGTCCAGTAGTTTTCGAGTTAAATCCGGCCATACATACATGAATACAGTTTTTTTTTTTCTTCTAAAAATCGTTATTTTGTATTCAGTATCGTTTATACAGTCCCCACGACTTGATAGTTTCTTTTAATGCAACGTGTTCTACATACTTATTATTAGTATAGATTAATTGGTTGATTGATTAGTTAGTACACACGTAGAGAATAACTTAATAATGTAAAGGTTACGTATTCCGGAAACCAATTAGTTACATAATTCGTGACGATTGGTCCAAAAGTCCAATAAGTGCAACAATTAAACCTATTCATGTGCATTAGACCGTTCAGCTATAGCTTGTGAAACCAATGCAATTTTCATGATTTTTGATTTTTCGTCGTCATCGAAACTAGAAAAACTCAAGTCGAACATTATATTTAGAAAATTATTGAGCCAATGGAAATTACATATGGTACTTTTCATCCCGATATTTCCACAACCAGTCTTTCAATACTTAATTACTATTTCTATAAATAACCATCCTAGGGCTATATTCGAAGTCTTAAATAGGGATCTCCCTGTTCCCTATAGGATCGCTCCCGCGTCAAGTTGAACTTTTAAATCTAGTTGCTTACGCACGCGCGCACGCGACGCGTGAGCGATCCTATAGGGAACAAGGAGATCTCTATTTAAAGACTTCGAATATAGCCCCTATACCTATGCTTCCAAGCCTACGCGGACGAAGTAAAAGAAGTGCGTCTAGTTCCTAATCAAAAAACCCCTATTCAGAAGGAACATGTTGAAAATGGAAAAACAATCGAATATTCCTTTTTTTTAATCATTTAAGGTAGGTATTCGAAATTAGAATTGCGCTGTGAGTAAGTAGAAATGGTTTCCATTTAAGTACCTACTAAATATTTTCGAGATTTTCCGGTGTATTTATTTCAGTGCATGATTTTCTTTAGAATTTAATTTATGTTACAGTGAACTTGACTTTCATTACAGTCGATTGACTCGGATCGGATCTAATTATTCGGGTGACGTTTGGCAACCGATCTGGAGCGTTGTGACACGCACGCTGCGCAAGCGCAGCGCTGACCACTTGCTTTTTACAATTATTTGCAAATTTAATCGAATGTCGCAAGTGGGGCTGTGTTTATTGATTTAAAAGTTATACTGTTTGGTTTGTTTTGTGATATTTTCCAAAAAATATCATTTTTATAACTTCCGAATTTCATAGATGATCATGTAATTGGATGTAATTATTAGTACCGTGTTAGTACCTATTCACAAATTGCAATAAGTAGGAAAACAACAATATTTTACTCGACATCAGCTAGACTTCTTTCAGAAAGAAAACGATGACCTACTTTTGATTATTGAAATATTTTTGGGGATATGCTAAGTAACCCTAAGTTCGCCATTAGCCAACCGCTATCTAAAGGCAGCAGTGCCTATTGGCAATTTTTTTGACAAAGCTTTTGTACAACTATTTGAACACCAATAAACATTTCTCATTCTCAAATAATTTTCAGTCTCACTCACTGCTGCACTGCCTGTCTCCCAATTTTGTATTTTATAGGATTGAGTGATCACATCACCCCATGTGCACTTTGAAGCTTTAAAATATCCTACTCACCCACCTCCACAAGCTGGGCGTAGGCCTCCTCTCATCATGAGAGGGTTTGGACTAACTCTAACTCATCCAGCATACAATTTATCTGACAAAACCCACATTCAAAACCTCTCCACTTTACCAACAAATAAGTAGAGTACCTAAACGTTTAATTCCGATAAAAGTCGTTGCGACAATCGCTTACGTAAACAAGCGGGCGATTGTCTTTGCGCAACGATTTTTTGTCGCGTCCGACTGCGACGTTTTTGATCGACTTTTTAGTTAATATTGCATTTGCATTTCGGGTAAAAAAGTTCATTGTCAAGTTAAGCGGTAAGTAGACCTAATTAAAATAATAGGATTTAGGTCTTTTAAGGTCTTACCCTACGTCTTGATAATAAATATAGGTACATATATTATAGATGCGAAAGTTACTCTGTCTGTCTGTCTGTCTGTTACCTCATCACGCTTCAACCGCTGGACCAATTTGGAAGAAAATTGGCATGGAGATAGTTCGAGACCCCGGAACTAGTTCCCGCGGGAATGCGATAACCGAATTCCACGCGGGCGAAGTCGCGGGCAGAAGCTATAGTACTTGATAAGAGTACCATAGAACACGCATCGACAGGTTATCTTTTCAAAATAACAAGAAGAAACTTCGAAGCATGCTATTATTAAGAGACGATGGATACGCACCCCCAGTACAACACTGTGTTATGTCGAAAAATCTCAAAATCGACTTTTTTTGTATACCAATGGTATAGGCAAACGAGCGCACAGCCCACCTGATGGTAAGTGGTCACTGCGGCCCATGGACACCGAAATCCTATGATCCTCCATTAAGACACCATAAGATCTCGAATGCGCTGCCTACCCTGAGGCCTAAAATGGAATGCCTCTGATATAGTTGAATCGCCAAAAATTTGCCGAGCGTACCACGAAGACTGGCGTATTTATATTTATTTTGACTTACACTGAAAACAAGGATTAGCCGAACCGAGTTAAATCAAAAATAAGCAAACTTTTCTTACGAAAAAATAAAACTTGATAAAAACTTACAAAACTGTTTCAGTAGGTACTTACTACTACTAAGACTGGTTACTAAAATGACATAGTTCGCAAGTCACTTTTTTGTGTAAGCAGTAATCAACCTTCGGTTATAATTAGGTAAACATTTGGTAGTCCTCTTTTTTTCAGTGAGTACAGTGTTGTATGGGGTTGCGACATCTCTATGTGTCAATAGCCTCATGATGGATACTTTCAATAACGGTTTATTACTAAGAGCAGGGAAATGGTACCGACCTGGTGCATGGCCTGCTGAGCCGCCTGCGCCGCCGCCTGCGCCGACCTCTTGGCCTGCTGGAGCTGCATCTCCTCGCCCTGCAGGCCCACCTTCGCGTCGCGCACCTGCTGCTCCAGCCCCGACAGGATCACCTGCAGGCAGAGCCCGTTGCTACACTCCTGCTAGTTCATTGCGGCCCTCGCAATCAACACAATACAGAACTACTACAACTCCTCATCACGAGAGGGTTGGGCGCCCCACGCGCGATTGGAACCTTCACACACATCCTTGAATTACTTCGCAGATGCGTGCAGGTTTCCTCACGATGTTTTCCTTGACCGAAAAGCTCAGTGGTAAATTCAATTTGAATTCCGCACATAAATAATTTCAGAGGTGCGAGCCGGATTTGAACCCTCTGCATGAGAGGCGGTAGGTCAAACCACTAGGCCACCACGGCTTACAGAACAGAACAGAACAGGCTTAGAGAATACAGAACTGATTAAGCGATATTCAAGGTGTCCCAAAACACGTCATACCAAGGATACATTTTTTCATGTTTGCTTTCATGTATTTTCGTGAAAGTTAATAGCAATATACACGATCAAGACAGACTTATTCTCAAAAATGAAAATTGTCAGGACATGTTTCCAGTAAGTACCTATTTGTATTTTTTTTTCATCTATGAAATTTTTTTATCGCAGAAACGCGAAACAGAATGTATCCGGAAAAAATACATAAGTACTTATTTTAATTTTCGACAAAATTGACCAGATTTTAAGACATTTGACACTTTTGTAGAAATGTAGAAATCGAGTTTATCGAGAACATAGGCACATATTAGATCAAACGCAAGCCCGTGCGTAAAAAAAATGAATTCAAGACATATAAGTACTTCTAATGAAACACTTTTTTGTTTGAAGAGCTGGAGGAGACGATTTCGATTTTTAAATATGTAGGTTTTTTTTTTGCTTTCTTATTCATCAATCAGTCTTTCAATGAACCTCGTTAAGGCATATTATAATACCCATATCTAACTATCATACAAGTAGCGAAACATACCTCCCCAAAACAGATTACCTCAGACCGCCCGCGTCCAACGGACAGTCGGAATATCAGTTGAGGTTCGGTTTGACCGTGTCAAGGGTATAGGTGAAGCTTCCATCTCTATTGCAAAGAATAACCACGTAGGGTCCACAGAATAGAGTCCTACCTGTTTCCCAGCGAGCGCCGCCTGCGCCGTGGCACTGGCCTGGCCCGCGGACTGCGCAAGCGTGTTCTTGGCCATGTACGCGGCTTGGTACCCGGCGGCATCTTGGTTGCCGAGGGCCGTCTTGGCCTGGTTTGCTGAGCCCACGGCTATCGTCCTGAGACCGCTGCCTCGGCTGAAGCCTAGAAGCGAAAAGTCCTGTTAGCGGAGAAGAAAAACTGGGGTTCCATTCGAAGCGTTACACGGAGAAAGGGAGATTCCCAATCCCTGCGCTCACGCGTCACGGCGCGCTCGAATTGAATTTTAAATCTAGCTACTTATAGTGCTCATTTACAGGATATAGGCCTTTCCATGCTCACAATTAAATCTCAACCTTATTCAAATCCCACTCCTGGGCACAGGCATCCTGACACGCGGCCCAGTGGGGATCGAGACTTTCACACAAATAGATTCGTTTAAATCTCTACGCAAATGGTTTATTTACAGCTCGGTGGTAAATTTAAATGGAAATTCTCACATAAGTAATCAAAGTGCGTGGATGGATTTGAATCCCCGACCCTCTGCACTAGGCGCACTTCGCTTCTTGACTGATTAGGCGTAAGAATAGTAAGTATCTGTAGTTATTTTTTAGTAGGTAGTAGGTACATACGGAATTTAACTTGTCATAAATATTGCGCTTTTAATGTTTTAACATTACTTTTATCTCAATTATTTAAATGGAACTAAGTAAAAAATACAGTTTAAGTTTAAACTTAAACTGTATTTTTTTTGGAGATACGAGTAATTACTCTATCTTGATTAAGTATTATTTTAACAGTTACGATTTGTGTAATAAATGAGCGAATGGCGTAATATACATTAATCGAGAAAAGCGATCGCAATCAGAAACCTTGTCACACCTAAAATATACTGAAATGGCAGTGTCCAATAATTAACTATTAAATTGTATCACGTTCCAAGGTCACAATGGCAGGGGCAAGTGTTTCGAAAGTTAATTTCTCATTATGCGCTAAATGCGCATTTTTATAAGTAAATCAGTTTTTATGACAAATATCTGAAACTCCACTCTGAGCCGTCTACTGTTGGACATAGGCGCCTAATAAAAATAACATGCGCACAGAGAATTAATGCCCTTATGCACTGCATAATACGATTACATTCCGAGTATAAGTATTGATCCCAAGAGTCATTTTTATTGGTAATGATCGTATAATGATATTTTACGTCACCCTTGGCCGTAAAGTGGGATTTTCTGCCCGCTACGCAGAGAAAATCTCACCAAGGCAAGACGTAAAACATTAGACAAACCACGGACGGTAATTCGTAAAGCCCCAGATCGAATATTTATGGACTACAAACGCTTGCGATCTGGGACATTAACGAATTCACCGCCCTACTGTAATGTAATATAGGTCAACGTAGTGTGCAACCTATAAGTAGGGAATACAAAAAAATGCTTTGATATACACGGTGGGTCAGAAAATATGGCAAATAATTAACCCTCAGTATCGGCTATCGATTCTAAGTATATTGTACAGGTTTTAAAAAAAAAATTGAGTTGGTAAAAAAATAATTGTATATGGGATTGGTTGTGTGAGCGACGCTTGAATCCTATACAAAATATTTTTTTTTACCAACTCAAAAAAATTTAAAAACCTATACAATATGCTTAGAATCGATAGCCGATACTGTGGGTTAATTATTTGCCATATTTTTTGACCCACCATGTATAAGTAGGTACTTACAATATTGATTTCCTGGGGGAAAACCATATCAAAGTAGAATTGCACGAATATACATTGCACCTTGAAAAACAGAATTGTACATGGGTGCATGTACAATTAACTTACATATTATTAACCATTGCATGGCGCGCCGGCACTTGAATGAGTTGTATGTTGTATGAAATAAACGGAACGTCCGTTTCCCCGCTCGTAACGAGGCACGCTACTAGTTATCAGCTCATTCACACTCCACTGACTAAAAAACTATTTACACGAATTAACATAGTTAGTCGTGCATCATATTGGTGTAGAAAAAATGTTGTTATGATACATGCCATGTTCACTTCACCACGTGCACTTATGTAATGCACGTGGTGAAGTGAACACGTGTGCTATGTCTGTATGATTTTTTTTTTATATGTATTTAGGTATAATCGTACTTTACAGAAAGTTTTTAACGAGACCTAATCTCAAAACACAATTTGCTTACGTACAATTAAAATGGAAAAATCTCAACAGTAAAGATGCAAAAAGTAGGTTCATTATTCAAGCCTTTCGCTATCTGAAATAAATCTTTCATATGCACATTAATGTTTTATTCCTAGTAATTTACACAATGAAGAATTTTGACACGCCTTGTAATCAAAAATCCACGGTCATAAATTACTTATAAGAAAGCATCTAACATTATGACTGTATGTATAACAAAGTTTTCCTGTTTATATCTATCACACTATCACGCACCGACCACTGAACTGATTTGATGACAGACAGATACACGGGAATAACACTTCAGTTCCTTATTTGCATTAATAGACTGCGTCTGCGGCTTATTCAGTTCAGTCAAACTATGCGTTTTCCAGGATCAAAAGTAGCCTATGTCCTTTCCCGGTACTACAACTAACTCCATGCCAAATTTAATCTCAATCGGTCCAGCGGTGAAACGTGAAGAGGAGACAGACAGACAGAGTTACTTTCGCATTTATAAATTACCTAGCTTCTGCCCGCGACTTCGTCCGCGTGGAATTCGGTTATAGCGTTCCCGCGGGAATTGAGCGTTAAACTATAACAAATTATATACGAAAACCTTCCTCTTGAAACACTCTATCTATTAAAAAATTGCGTAGTTTTAAAGATTTAAGCATACATAGGTATATAGGGTCAGAGAAAGCGACTTTGTTTTTTACTATGTAGTGAAGTATGGGTTCCTACGCTATCGACTTTTAGGACCCCTCAAGTTTTGGACCCACCTTTCTTGGAGGCATCTCCGCTGGCGGCCGCCTTGACGTCCTGGATGTAAGCGTCGTAGTGGCTGGCGGACTCCTGCGGCTCTTGCGCTGCTTGCTCCTGCGCCGGCGCAGCGGCCTCGTACTCATAGTCGTACTCATGCTGGGGCTGCGCCACCGGCGCCGACGCCGCCGCCGCCAACGCTGCGATAAGATTACAGAATATTTAAGCTTCATACAGAATGGCCACGGAATCACCCGCCTGAATCTAGCCGGCGCGCAACTCGCCCTCACCGTCATTTGTTTCATCCGGAGATGGAGAGTGAATCATTGGCCCGCGTAGTGATACACACACATTTACAAGTGTGCAGACGTCCTCGCACGCAAATATTGATATTCATTTGAATTATGTTCGAAATCGTGTTTTTATAGGCCGTGTGATAAGACTATGGTTAGTCGAGGTATGGTTGACAGGAGAGACAGTTGTTGGACTTTTAATAAGATCAAATTAAGTTCTCAAATTTTTCACAAGATTTAGATAAAAAAAAAAACAAATGCCAATACTGAGCGACTGCAGGGCCAACTAAATACATTATTAACTACGACTTTTTACAAGCCTTCGATAAAGCCAAGACTTCAAGAGTGAAAGGAAGTGTTATGATTTCAGCACTCTATGTATGTTTGTATGTGTGTTCAACCAGCGCTTAATCTACTGGCCCTTTTTTGACGAAAGAGTTGGCCATCGATTTTTTATTACTGTCCGAGTGACATACTTGTAGTGTACATTTTGGTACAAAAAAAAACAATATGGTAGATTTTATTAAGTAGAGTCGCGTTTTAGTTTTCAACTTGTTATTTGAAGTAGGCATTTTGCAAGACCAAACAAATATATTTCATAAACCCTGTGCTTTAGGTTCCATTAATGATCGTTGATCGTGACGATTTGATGAATGAATAATTCTGAGACGACTCATAAAATTTACCATTATGTATCATACCACATTATACGTGTAATATATGTGTTCATATATTAGAGTTCAACGGGCGCGATTTCCTAAACATCGCCAAAAATGGCCTCTAATTAAGAGCCTCGGGAGAATTCTCATGTCATGGACATCTTTCGTCTGTAATGATGACGATGATGAACACTAACGATGTGTAACTCTTCTTGACTCTCTTTAGGAATAAAAATTACACGTATTTACCTATTAAAATAATTACATCCTATTTACCTATAAAAACAATTAGGTAATCCTGAAATATTTTTAAGTCTTTTTCTCATTTTGGAAAAAGGAAGTTGCATATCTCTAACAAAGTAGTAAGCAGATGTATCACAATATATGAACATAAATATTATGACTACTACAGCATCTGCGTCCCACTGCTGCGGGCGTGGGCCTCCTCTCATCAGAAAAGGGTTTGGGCTATAGTCCCCACGCGGGCCCAGTGCGGTTTGGGGACTTATAAATATGTACCTACTACTAAATAAAAGATTACGGCAATAAACTAACGCAGCGATCAAAAGAGTCTCCCACTTTGTTATAAAATGTAACAAAACTCACAACGTTCAATAAAAATCAATGAATAACTTGAGGAGCAGTAAACGTTATGCTCAATAAGCCTATTACCTAAATGTATGTTTGTTTGTTTATGTAATCTGTGGAGGAAGTGCGTGCGCAGCTAGTTCCTATGTTACATTATACACTGTTTTTGCAAAGTATTGCAAGTTCATTATTAATACAGCAAATTAATTCAGTCTTGCAATAGATAAAGTAAATGTTCATGTTTTTTTTCTTAAATAAGGGTTTCTGTAAGTTAACTAAAACATTTAACTTCTCCAATGTCCATGATTTTAAAGTGATGAAAAAACGTTATGTTGATTTTTTTCGTACTTAAATAAATAAGGAAGTGATAAAAGACACCTCTAGAAATTGTTGATAAAAATATCTAAGTACTTTTAACAAAATTAAGTATTTTTAACAAGCTTTTATTAGGTCGACCTGTATGTAACTAGGTAATGGAATCTTGCAAGTTAAATTTGACCCACTTTCCGATTTTCGATTGAGCTGAAATTTTGCACGAATATGTAAATCGCGTGACAATGCAATATTATGATGACTAGGAGCTGATCTGATGATGAAGCTGGAAGGTGGCCATAGGAACTCCGTAATAAAACTACATAAACCCATCGAATTTGGGCTCGTTTGATTCGTCTTGAAGGGTAGATGAATAATTTACAAAGAAAAGTAAAGTCAGCAATAAAAGCGTGTCCCAAAAATTTGATTTTTGAAAAAACTTATTATGAATGAGGTCGTACATTAGTAATTACTATGCGAGTGTGATGGCTATCTACATTTCTAATGTGCTACGGCGGCGTAGAGCGTAGAACATGAGTATGTACCTACATATTATGTGCCTATATATGTGCGTAGACATTATAGGAAGCTCGTAGCACTTTTCTGCATTAGATCGATCTCTTTATTTCCATACTAATTAACAGATAAGTATGTAAGTGATTTGATTTGATGTAAAGTTTTACGATGTGCTATATTGAATTGAAATATGCAAATAATATATTTTCACGCTTAGTTTAGTGCGAGAATTATGAGAAAACTTGATTACTATACATAGATTGAATTGAAATGAATACTATCGAAACTCTTAGTCGGATTTTATTTATTAGCTGAAACTTGTTAAAATATATTTTTTATTATTTGGTAAAAGATTATTTTAAAAAATGCGGCTAGTCTATTTATTTTATTTATGCAGAAAAAAGATCAAATAATAATAAAATAAAAAAAACTTACCCATGCACAAAATCAACGTCCTGGCATACATTTTCAGTCGAACTGAAACCACAATGGCACTTTAGAAAAAAAGAAACAAGAAACAAAAAACCGAAAAATTCAAATTAAAAACACGAGATCACCTTCAAAAACTTTCACAGTTGCTTGGTATGGGGGTTTAGTGGTAGGGGGGGCGTCCCCTTGTGACTGCTAGCAGTGAGGCAATGAGACGACTGGCTGCGGCGGTAACATTTATAGGCGCTACTTCGGACCTAAGAGGAGGGTACTCTATAGAGATATGACAAAGGATTCTTGGGTCACGTCCTGAAATCTGTTACTAAAGACTTATAATCCATAGTCTATTCTATACTAATAATAAGTCCGTAGAAGTCACGTCTGAAACTTGAAAATTAAAAAAAACTATCAAGTCGAGGGGACTATACACGGTGGGTCAGAAAATATGGCAAATAATTAACCCACAGTATCGGCTATCGATTCTAAGTATATTGTATAGGTCTTTAATTTTTTTGAGTTGGTAAAAAGAATAATTGTATATGGGATTGGTTGTGTGAGCGACGCCTGAATCCGGGTTAATTATTTGCCATATTTTCTGACCCACCGTGTATAAACGATACTGAACACAAAATAACGATTTTTTTTTGAGAAATTGTCTGGATGTATGAATCTGGATGAACTCGAAAACTAGTGGACGGATTGCAACAAAATTTGGTATGGAGTTAGTTTATAATACTGGTCAACATTATAAGCTGCTTTTACCCCGGAAAAATGCATAGTTCCTGCGGGAATGCTATTAACGAATTCCACGCTGAGGAAGTTGCGGGCAGAAGCTAGTCTAAATATATAAAACTTAAAGGTGAGACTGACTGACATAGTGATCTATCAACGCACAGCCCAAACCACTGGACGGATCGGGCTGAAATTTGGCATGCAGGTAGATGTTATGACATAGGCATACGCTAAGAAAGGATTTTGCGAAATTCCCACGGGAACGGGAAAAAAACGGGATTTTAAATTTTAATATTTCTGCGCATACGAAGTTGCGGGGAAAAGCTAGTAATATTATAAATGCGAAAGTAACTCTGTCTGTCTGCTGTCTATGCTTAAACAGCTGGACCTTTTTAGACGAAATATGGCATGGAGATAGTTGTTCTGGGGAAGGAAGGCTTTTTATCCCGGACAAACGCGTAGTGTACGAATCCGGTATAGAATTCCACGCGCGCGGGCAAAGTGAAAATGTCATCATCATCAAATTAGCCGATTGACGGCGACTTAGACCGGTCCTGTGCCGCGCTCATCCATCGACTTCCCGCGACCTCCACCAGGTCATCGCTCCATCTTGTTGGAGGCCTACCGACAGCTCGTCTTCCGGTACGCGAACGCCATTCGAGAACTTTCTGGCCTCATAGGCCTTCAGTTCTGCGAGCTATGTACTTTCATAAACATATCCATATCTATCCATATTTTATTTTATTACTTGTTTTATTTTATCCATACTTCCATACTAATATTATTAATGTGAAAGTGTGTCTGTTTGTTTGTTTCTCCTTCCTTCACGTCGCAACGAGGGGACCGATTTGGGTGAAATTTGGTATGGAAATAGTTTGAGTCTTTTTATCTTGATATTTCTACGGGAACGGGTTTTCCACTGGTCAAACCAATTTTTCAATAATTCTAAAACTATAATTGTCTATATGTATAGTATCATCGGGTACGCAAATTATAGGTCTAGATGGGACGAAGTTCGCGGGCATCGGCTAGAATCCATACTAATATTATAAACGTGTCTGTCTGTCTTTCTGTCTGTATGGCTCTTCACGCTTCAACCGCTGGACCGATTTGGATGAAATTTGGTATGGACATAGTTGGAGTCCCGGGAAAGAACATAGGCTACTTTTTACCCCGGATACATGCATAGTCCCCGCGGGAAGGCGATAACCGAATTCCACACGGGCGAAGTTGCGGGCAGAAGCTAGAAATAACTTGCTGTCAATATTTGGCGTTTACATATATTGCATCCCTAACTTACCTACTCTTCAGAGCCTCAGCATAATATAATCCAATTCTAATAGGAGTGGAACACACAGACGATGTTGGAATCCTGCCTTTATGTAGTAAAGATGACCCGGGGCTATTGCATCACCTAGGTTTATTTTGATTTATGGTATTTTCTACAAGTGAAAATAATGAGAGGTGATGATTTTTGTATTTTTTGCAATTTTTTCTTTTCCTTTTTCAAACATGTTACTATTCTAAGATGGTAATACCCACTCTATACTCGTGCTACAGATTTCGCGGGACCGTATGCGCCTGCGCTGGTATCGTTGCATTTCTTGCTTGTGAAATAAAATTACCGTGTCTTTCAATTTAAGATATTTTTTCGTATCTCCATATGATCCATATTATGAATGGAGACCCGGTGACCTGAAACGCAACAACGTGTCAAAAAAAGCGAATAAAAAACTATTTTTTTTTTCATCTAAGTTCTGTTTTATGTAAGACATGAAGATCTGTAAAAATATGCATTATTAACCCCGTTTTATCCTCCTCAACTCTGAATTTATTTGGTTTCACTCACATGCTTGAATTAGCTGAAATAAAAGTTGAAAAAATACCTACCTTCTTTTTTTTTACATTATTGTGAATAAATCTGAAACAAAAGAAGATCGAAGGCTGATCCTATTTGGCATACAGCGTTCGTAGGTCCAGCCACTAACTCCGCCTTAAAGTATAACCAAATCCCTCGTGGGGCCATCTTATTAGCTCAGCCTGCTAGATCCTTTTCTGTCACTATCTTCCCGTCTATCGAGCTTGACTCATCGTTACTTATAATTCATCGTTACTTAAATTGTGTTTTTTCTAGGAAAGTTTTAGGGTAGCTCTGATTTCTTTCATTTTACATGTATTTTGGGGTGCTGAATCCGAATCTGAGGTTTGCGAACAAAATTTCGTGACGCAACATTGAAAAAAATTGCAAAAAAGGCGAAAAATTCGCTTCTTTTCAGATTTTGACAGTTTCGACCCTAAAGGACAACTTTTTGGTATTACCTGCTAAGGGCGTTTTTAAAAAAAGACTGAATTTGCAGCTATATGAGACTAAAACTGTCTCCGTGCACCCAATAGTTCCCGAGCTAGGTGAGGATTTTCAGATTTCATAATTTTTCAGATTTCGCAATTTCTTACAAGGCGACTTTGTGTGCGCATAAACATTTAAACTCCCGTTTTTCCCGTTCCTGTAGGAATTTTGGGAACTTATTGGGTTGTAGGTACTTATTTGTGCTGCAGATGTCATCTTTTCTTGTTTACCTACTTACGTTCTTGAGATAGTAATTGAATGTGGAGAGGCATAATATGCTCAACAGTTGTTATATCATTGAATTCACCACTGAGCTTTTCGGTGAAGGAAAACATCGTGAGGAAACCTGCACGCATCTGCGAAGTAATTCAAAGATGTGTGTGAAGTCCCCAATCCGCACTGGGCTCGCGTGGGGACAATAGCCCAAGCCCTCTCGTGATGAGAGGGGGCCCTGTGCCCAGCAGGGGACGCAAATAGGCTGTAATAGTAGTAGTATATGCTTAACAGTGGGCAAATATATGCTGAAGAAGAAGAAGGCTAATTACTTTCATCAGGTGGACCCGTCTACCCGTTTGTCTAACTTATCCAATCAATAAATAAAACGTCGACAGAAAATACGGATTCTCTTACTGAAGCTTTGATGTCTTTTGATGATCACTGGATCATCAAAAGACATCAAAGCTAATCTTCTTTTTGTTTTTATGATTGGACGCAATGGGGCGCACTGAAATGGTCTAATTCGTTTAAACTTTAGACCTTATTGTCTTTATGTAATCTGTAATCTAGACTTTCGATTGTTACACCTAGTTAGCTCATATAACCTAGACACTAAACATCAGAGGCTACAAATTATTTTAAAGAAAGAAACATTTATTCGCAACATCACACATACATGTTTACATAAAAAGAGAAATAGACGAGAAGAAGTGATAGTTGCGAAACGGTCTCAACTCAGCATATGTTGGCCTGCCTCCAGAGTCAAGCCAACGCTGGTCTTCCGCTGAGACCGCTCGGTGAAAAGACACAGACGGTGATACATTAAAATACTTACTCCTCAATAGATAAACTATATATAACATAAAATAAAATAAAAAATAAAATACGCTCACGTCAAAAAGAAATAACGTGCAAACAACAAAAACTTAGAAAAAATACTTATAATGAACCTGGAAAACACCTCCACTGCATGCATCTTGCATCCGAAACAGTTAACAAGAAAAAAAAGTATACGGAAATGGAAAAAATGGCGGTTAGCTGACATTCTGACGTTTTTACCACTGCAAACCAACTCATCACAATGGGGGCTATCGCGTGTGAATTTTCCACTAGAGGCGCTAGTGTCGCGTGAGGTCCAATAACATTCAGTTTTCACTGGTTTTGGCGGGCTTCGTGATATAAATTACTAATTTCTTTAAATTACCTGTTGAAAAGTGATCTCCTTCGTGAAATTATCGCAAATATGGATTATTTGGCGATGAATGTGAACGCTTTGAAACAAAAATAAAATTTCCGAACAAAATGGAACTGCACAACAATGCGACATGGCTACTCGATATGATGATAGTTATTCATAATGATTAAAATTTATGAGATTCAAGATTTAAAACTTTGTTTCGGCGCCGATCTTATAGAGTCGCCTTTGACAGCTATACCTCTGGACCTTAGTCAACAGTGGCGCCAACTGGTGAGCAAAGAAACGATAGTCCCCTGCAAGTGTTTGCATGCAACTCAAGAAACAATTGAAAAAGCTGAAAACTATAAAACCGACTATTTAAATAAAGTACTACTAAACTACTTATAAAAATACCAAGAAAGTGGTATTTTTGCGAGAGCAAGGTTCACAATCAGCCGGAGAAAAATGGCCCCATCAAAACGGGTGCTCGAACAGCTCGGGCACCCGTTTGGCCTTCGTTATAAAGAGGCGATATTAGCATATTGGAACGTATTTTCTAATGTCAGTGCTCTATATATTTTGACATATTCTGTTAGGCACTGTTCGTCCATATGTTATTAACTTATTACTTATTATAAGGTCAATGGAGAGAGCAAATTACTCGTAGATACAATAAACTTCCAAGAAGCGCAATTCATATTCATTTATTTTAACAACTACATACAGATTCTGTTTTACACAGATGGATATAGTACGGGCATGGACCCTGCTAGGTTGGAGCAATACTTAAGTCTAAACTTAAATCCTAATCCTATACATTTTACACAAAACATAACAAAAAAATCTCATTATAAACAATTCTAAAACAAATATTCGACTTTAAGTTTTAATTAGTGGTCAATTTATGTCACACTATAGCTTCTGCCCGCGACTTCGCCCGCGTGGAATTCGGTTATCGCGTTCCCGCGGAAGCTATGATTTGTTCCGGGATAAAAAGCAGCCTATATGTCCTTTCCCGGGACTCGAACTATCTTCATGCAAAATTTCGTATCAATCGGTGCAGCCGTTTAAGCGTGAAGAGGTAACAGACAGACAGACTTACTTTCGCATTTATAATATTAATAACTAGCTTCTGCCCGCGACTTCGCCCGCGTGGGATTCGGTTATCGCGTTCCCGCGGGAAGTATGACTTTTTCAGGGATAAAAAGTAGCCTATGTCATTTCCCGGGACCCCAACTATCTCCATGCCAGATTTAATCTCAATCGGTCCAGCGGTTGAAGCGTGAAGAGGTAACAGACAGACAGACAGACAGACAGACCGACAGACAGACAGAGTTACCTTCGCATTTATAATATTAATATGGATATGGATGGATATGCATTTACATTATTTTACATCATTCTAATATTTTAACGACGTTTGGACTTTGGGATCTAGTGACTCACATAGCGATCACTTTTGACGTCTCGAATATTCCGAGAAAGTATAGGGAGATTCCTTTTCCGTTCCCTATTCGTGGACTCCAATATACAGCCAGTGGTCAATCATAAAGTTTGTAAATTAAGAATCCCAATAAATTAATGAAATGGGGACTATCGTTTCATTGCTCACCAGTTGGCGCCACTGTTGACTAAGGTCCAGAGGTATAGCTGTCAAAGGCGACTTTATAAGATCGGCGCCGAAACAAAGTTTTCAATCTTGAATCTCATTGAGTTTATTAATTATAAATAACTATCATCATATCGAGTAAGTAGCTATGCCGCAATGTTGTGCAGTTCCGATTTGTTTGGAAAAAAAGATTTTTTTTCAAACCTTTTACATTCATCGTCAAATAATCCATATTTGCGATAATTTCACGGAAGAGATCACTTTTCAACAGGTAAATTAAAGAAATTCATAATTTACATCACGAAGCCCGCCAAAAACAGTGGAAAGTGGTGATTGGACCTCACGCGACACTAGCGCCTCTAGTGGCAAATTCACACACCCATTGTCAAGAGTTCCTATTTTTTTTCCTCTGCGCGTGAGTCGTGACTGCGATGAACATTAAACAAGTCACCATTTCCTTAAAATAATAAAACTGATCGATTACGTGTTTCGGAAAACTGAAAGTGTTCTAAATTTCGATGATTCAATAGGATACCAATCATATTCTTCGTAGATCACGAATTCACGATTGATTAGAAATCATCACGACAAATTTGGACTGTCGTTTATTTTGACAATGGATTACCTAGTTTAGATGTAATTGAGCGTGATTGGTGGATGGGTCAGTAGCCTCTCGCTCGTGGCAGTCCGACGGGAGGAAAGCGGCGGTTTTTAAAACGCTGGAATAAATCGACGACTCAGTCAGAGTCAGAGAAATCGCCTGATGAAATTATTAGTTACAGTTTGAAATATTTATAACTAGCTTCTACCCGCGACTTCGCCCGCGTGGATTTCGTTTATCGCGTTCCCTCGGGAACTACGCGTTTTTCCGGGATAAAAAGTAGCCTATGTCCTTTCCCGGGAATCCGACTATCTACATACCAAATTTCATCCAAATCGGTTCCGCGGTTGAAGCGTGAAGAGGTAACAGACAGACAGACAGATAGACAGACAGACAGACAGAGTTACTTTCGCATTATTTCGGCTAGAAGCTATAGTAGGTACCTAATAATATGGATTATTAGGTACTATAGCTTCTAGCCGCGACTTCAATATCCTCATGGAATTCGGTTATAATCATGCTCGCGGGAACTAGATGCTTCTTCCTGAACGAAAAGTATCACATGTCCTATCACAGGACTATAACTATCTCCATATCATATATCATCAAAATGTTCATCAAATGAGCGGTTTAAGCGTGAATAGGTAACAGACATACAGAGAGAATTTATCGCATAAAATGCGAAATTACTGAACGCTCTATTTAATGTTAGTAAGGATGCAATGATTCTTCAATTGATGGGAAAATAAACGGGCCAAAAAATATACATAGGTAAAGTTCGTAAGCATACAACTTTAAAGTGCAATTTCGTCACGACTCGTCCGTCTTGGATGAACATAAATAAAGACTGAAAATTCTGGAGCAGTCGTATGAAGATAAAAATATCGGCGTTTAAAAACCGCCCGTCTACCCTACCAACTCCGGAACGCGTACGCCAAAGCGAATAAGTGCAGTTTTTCATAAAAGCGAAAGTGAACCGCACCGGACCTTGACCCAGAGGCCGATATTGCATGGCTTTATCAACCGCGCCGCGTTTTGGTGATCTTGGACTATGACAATCAATTTTATTTAAATTTGGAGTTATGTAACTTTGGCGGTCTGACACTATTCGCTCGGTGTGTGAATCTATTATAGCTGAGAGATAAGGAATCAACTCACCCTAAGCCTGGGTTGATTTGACCACAGTTGACGGACTGGCCTCGATTACTTTGTTATATAATTAATATTTCTTTGAAGCTAATTCTACTTTGCAATTGGCGTTGACACTTGATTAATTGCAATTAGTTTGCCGTCGGTTAAAATGGCGATGATATTCTCATTTGACATTTCATCAAATTCATTTGAACATCGTGAGGAAACCTGCACGCATCTGCGAATGAATTCAAAGATGTGTGTGAAGTCCCCTACCCGCACTGGGCCCGCGTGGGGACTATAGCCCAAACCCTCTCGTGGTGAGAGGAGGCCTGTGCCCAGCAGTGGGATGCAAATAGGCTGTAGTAGTAGTAGTAGGTAATTGGTTTGAAAGACCCAAATTATATCAGAAAATATCATTGAGTCGTTCAATTAATCTTTGTACGAGATTGAACCACAATGCTTCCCAAATAAGGTTCAATTGTGAATAGAAAAAATGACAATTGGATTGAAATCAATTGGCAAAATCAATCGCCATAAGAAGCGGCGCGCAATTAATTCACCGTAAACGTAATTGATCTGCTGGTCGTTAAATATGGCCGCCGAGCTGTCATTCCATACAGAAACGTCATTTTGTCCCATAGTAAAATTATTAACGTTAACGTTAACTTTAACGGACGGTTTGAATCAACCTACCCTAAGTTCTATCTTGTACCAGCAGTGGTTGCGATTGGCTAATGGTTTGCGATCCCCAAAACGAATGGACCTTTATGTTATGTCCGCCGCTTGTCATTAAAGTGGTTAGTCTGGAACTTTGGACAGTCTTAGTTTGGACTTCATTTTAGATTTACGCGGGACGAAGTCCCGTGTAACCATTGACCTATAATAAGTAATAACATATGGACGAACAGTGCCTAGCAGAATATGTCAAAATATATGGAGCAAACTGACATTAGAAAATACGTTCCATAATGCTAATAACGCCTCTTTATAACGAAGGCGAAACGGGTGCCCGAGCTGTTCGGGCACCCGTTTTGACGGGGCCATTTTTCTCCGGCTGATTGTGAATCCTTACTTATAATAGATCAATGCGTGTTACGGCTATAGTGACACTATAAACTCGGTAAGCCTATGCCGCGTGCACATAGCGCCTGACTGACTCAAAATTGGGGGTTTAGGGCCGAACAGTGATTTTAAGAAGTGAGGATACCTACCTATCCGCAGTAGATAGGGTCACCGACATAGCCCGAAGAATTGCGAGCCTTAAGTGGCAGTGTGCGGGGGACATAGCTCGCAGGGCTGATGGCCGATGGGGCCGGAAAGTTCTCGAGTGGCGTCCGCGAACCGGCGGACGAGCTGTCGGCAGGCCTCCAACAAGATGGAGCGACGACCTTGTAAAGGTCGCGGAAACGTGGTGGATGCGATTGGCACAGCACCGGTCTGAGGGCGCGCCTTGGGGAAGGCCTATGTCCAGCAGTGGACGTCTATCGGCTGAAATGATGATGATGAGTGATTTTAACCCACCCCACAGTGCATAATATTTTCTAACAAATTATACGGTCAGTTCATAAGTGCACACACACTTAATTAACCTAACGTGTTTTGTGCAAATGTACTTTAATATGCTGTCTTTTGAAACGCAATATTAAATTACAAAATATCCTCCTGTAACTTTCTCTAAGACACAAATATACTAGCCGTGTGCCCGCACTTCGTCCCGCGTAGACTTAGAATTTGCGTAACCGATGATACTATAATACTATAAAGGAAGGCCAAACAAACAAACAAACACACTTTCACATTTATAACATTACGCTGGATAGCTACTAAGTATATATATGTTATCACTGCATCACTGAAACGCAAATCACTTTGAGGATTAAAATTTATAACAGTTTACTTTTTCAGCATTCGCCTTGCCAACAGGCCGAGGTGAAACGAGAAAAACATAAGTTTCGTTTTACGTAAAAAAAACAACTTCTTAGTACATACACTTTAGATAAATAGATTAGAAAAATAGCCTTTTTATAAAGGAATCTTAAAATAATGAAAGATCAAAACTATAGTTACTTACCTACCTATATTATAGGTAAGTAATAGTAGGTAATTATACATAGCTTATAGAGATCTTCTACTATCTAAAGTCCCGCGCCTTTACATTTCAAAACGCTTCAATTTTTTTATTATTATTTAAAAAGCACCACCAACACTCTCAACGCATAGTTGATGGCTGTCTCAGCATGCACACATGTGTTGGGAGTGTTGGTGGAGCTTTTTAAATACATTGAAGCGTTTTGAAATGTGAAGGCGCGGGACTTTAGATAGTAGTAGGTCTACCACACGGCGGACACGGCCTATAAAAACACGATTTCGAACACAATTCGAATGAATGAATGCGTGCGAGGACGTCTATATACACTTGTAAATGTGTGTGTACCACTACGCGGGCCAACAATTCACTCACCATCTCCGGATGACGGTAAGGCGAGTTGGGCGCGAGTTTCGCGCGGGCTAGATTCAAGCGTGTGATTCCGTAGCCATTCTGTACGTAGTAACGTAGTAAGTACTAAGTATTACATATTAGCTTCTGCCCGCGACTTGGCCCGCGTGGAATTCGGTAATCGCGTTCCCGCGGGAACTACGCGTTTATCCGGGATAAAAAATAGCCTATGTCCTTTCCCGAGACCTCAACTATCTCCATGCCAAATTTCATCTCAATCAGTTCAGCGGTTGAGGCGTGAAGAGGTAACAGACAGACGGACAGTTACTTTCGCATTTATAATATTAACTAGCTTCTGCCCGCGACTTCGCCCGCGTGGAATTCGGTTATCGCGTTCCCGCGGGAACTACGCGTTTTTCCGGGATGAAAAGTAGCCTATGTCCTTTCTCGGGACCCGAACTATCTCCATGCCAAAATTCATCTCAATCGGTCCAGCGGTTGAAGCGTGAAGAGGTAACAGACAGACAGACAGAAAGACAGACAGACAGAGTTACTTTCGCATTTATAATATTAGTAGGGATATTAATATGGATTCTGTGCTTATACGAAAGCCGTGAAGCCGGTGCGGTGGCCTATAGGGTTTGGCATGCAGAGGGTCGAGGTTTCGAATCCAGCCCACTCTCTGAATTTACTTATGTGCGAAATAGGGGAGACGACAACTTTTTTTCCTTAGTCTATCAGGAAGATTATTGAAAAGTATAGGACACGTATTTTTTCTTTTTTCACGTAATCAAACTTATACGGAGATATATTGGATTGAAATGTCGCGTGACGTCACGGTTAGGTACGATTTATACGTAACGGTGACGTAGTTAGCCCCCACTCTCCATCTTTAATGCGTTTTAACTTAGTCATTCTTTGTTAGTTTGATAAAACAAAAAGTACGTGTCTAATATTTTTTTATTACCTGACTGACGGACTAATTAGAATTTCGATTTCTTCACCCTGTCGTCATCCCTATT
The DNA here is from genome assembly GCA_963971205.1 of Aethes cnicana. NCBI lineage: Eukaryota > Metazoa > Arthropoda > Insecta > Lepidoptera > Tortricidae > Aethes > Aethes cnicana. The sequence goes on from OZ020291.1 coordinate 11,648,389, forward strand.
GAATTTGAATTTACCACTGAGCTCTTCGGAGCAAGGAAAACATCGTGAGTAAACCTGCACGCATTCGCGAACTAATTCGAAGTTTGTTTCCAATCCGCACTGGAGTAACACCAATATCATACCTAAATTCGTCGAACGAGCATGCGATATTAATTTCACGGGTTACCCGTTCACTTTATTTCGTTTAGACTGAACACTTTGAATCGGCTGACTCATTGCGAATGCCACTTGGTTTGACACCAAGACAAGCGGTATAGTTTTTCTGAACGGAAATGAAGCTTGCGCTACTTGATTGTCATCAAAGTGCATGGTCAGGGGCTACATTCGAAGTCTTAAAAAAAGGATCTCGCTGATCCCTATAGGATCGCTTACGCGTCGCGTCAACTTTAAGATGCTGGATTTAAAGTTCAACTTGACGCGTGAGGGATCCTATAGGGAACAGGGAGAACCCTATTTAAGACTTCGTATATAGCCCCAGTTTTATACTGGGTTCTTCTTTCCACAAAACGCCTCGTTTTGGCCACGGATGGTTAAAATTTGACAGATTATCTATGGAGCTAATGTCAATGTTTTAATCAGCCGTAACCAAAAAGAGGCATTTTGTGTATATAGGAACGACCTTATATGACAAGTGTAGCCTTTGCGGCCTAGTGGGTCGACCTACCGCCTCTCATTATGCAAGGGTCATAGACGTAAATAATATAGACCCGGTCTAACGTACACGTAATATGTCCCCACTTCCACGGTGTCCAATCCATAGTTATGTCACCGAGCGTGCGTGACAATGAGCGTTTTTAAAAAAACTTTTTTCGAAACTGTTTCTCAGTATCTAAAAACTCGTCTCGTTGTTGAAAAAATGTGACCCAGCTTTAGTGTCGCGATAAAAGTTTAACTTTGGATTGGACAACAATGAAGTGGGGAAACATGACATGTATCTACGTTAGGCCGGGTCCATACGAAGTATTATTTATGTCTATGGCAAGGGTTCGATTCCGGCTCGCACCTCTAAGTTTACTTACCTATGTGCTAAATTCTATTTGAATTTACCACTGAGCTTTTCGGTGAAGGAAATCAACGTTAGGAAACCTGCACGCATCTGCGAAGTAATTCAAGGATGTGTGTGAAGTCCCCAATGGGCACTGGGCCCGCGAGGGGACTCTAGCCCAACCTCTCGTGATGAGAGGAGGTCTGTGCCCAGCAGTGGGACGCAAAAGGCTGAAGTAGTAGTAGTATATGACAAGTGGCGTACATAAGAGTAATTTTCATATAGAAAAGCTACCTGCAGTTGTCTTGCGAATCGCATATCAATTGCCAAACGCAATACCACTGATGTCGTTCGCAACCGCCACGGGGTCACGTGGTCGCAATCTTTGTGCAAGATGTTCCGCAAGTCGGGTTCGATCCCGGTCGCGTTTATGTAATTTTTTAGCTCTATACAGTGATTGAAAACCGCCGTAGACTAGTTGTTCGACGTACCATCTCTCTTGCAGAGGATCGGGGGTTCGAATAAGGCTTACACCCATCGATCTATTATAAGTAAGGATTCACAATTAGCCGAAGACCCGTTTGGCGCTCAGTAAATATGATACTGAAGTCTAATAGTGTTAGGTTTACTTTTGTATAAAATATTTATCTTGACACATATTATAAAGAGGCGTTATTAGCATCTACTACTACAGCCTATTTGCGTTCCACTGCTGGGCACAGGCCTCCTCTCATCACGAGAGGGTTTGGGCTATAATCCCCACGCGGGCCCTGTGCGGATTGGGGACTTCACACATATCTTTGAATTGCTTCGCAGATGCATGCAGGTTTCCTCACGATGTTTTCCTTCACCGAAAAGCTCAGTGGTTAATTCAAATTGAATTTCGCACATAAGTAAACTTAGAGGTGCGAGCCGGAATCGAACCCCCGACCCTCTGCATGAGAGGCGGTGGGTTGAACCATTAGGCCACCACGGCTTCTTCCACGTTATTAGCATATTGGAACGTATTTTCTAATGTCAGTTTGCTCCATATATTTTGACATATTCTGTTAGGCACTGTTCGTCCATATGTTAATTATTATAGGTGTGCTTACACCGCACCGAAGAACTGCGAACCTTAAGTGGCAGTGGGCGGGGCACATTGCTCGCAGCACTGATGGCCGATGGGGCCGAAAAGTTCTCGAGTGGCGCCCGCGAACCGGGAGACGACCTCTCGGTAGGCGGCCTCCAACAAGATGGAGCGACGACCTCGTGAAGGTCGCGGGAAACCGGTGGAAGCAAGTAGCACAGGACCGGTGTGAGTCTGAGCCTTGGGGGAGGCCTATGTCCAGCAGTGGACGTCTTTCGGCTGAAATGAGTGAGTGAGTGCTTACACCACTGAGGCAGAGGAGTTACTAAAGTATGTGCGAAATTCAATTTGCAGTCGCATTTTCAAGTAATTCTTGGATGTGTGTGAGGTCCCCTATCCGCACGGCTCGCGTGGGGACTATAGCCATAGCCCGAAACTTCTCGTGCTGAGTGGACTGTGCCCAGCAGTGGGACGTAAGTACACTGTTGTGGTGACGGGTGGTGGAATTTTACTAAGCTCCTACTTCGCAAGTGCTACTACTCCATTGCTGATTATTTAAATGACCTTGATTTGTGACCATTGTAATATTTGTAATTAGTATTTTGACACTGTTTATTGTAAATTTGACCACTTTAACAATTATCTTGACGTAGCACATTTGTACATTTGACATATTTAATTTTAGCACTTTACCTATAACTTTATTTGGATTTCTTAAGTATTTTATAAATTCTCATTAATGCATGTTCCGTTTGGTCCGTTTTCGTAGTTGCGGTTTCGTAATTGGCTACGAAAGAGGAATTATTTTTCGCTGTTTCGTAATTAATTATCAAACAAGAATTTATTTGCTGTTTTCGTAATCAAGTTTCGTAGTTAACTACGAAATAAGATTTTTTTTCTGTATTCGTAGTGAATTGGCTACGAAAGAGGAATTATTTTTCTCTGCTTCGTAATTAATTATCAAACAAGAATTTTATTGCTGTTTTAGTAACCGATTTCGTAATTACGTTTGGTCCGTTTTCGTAGTTGCGGTTTCGTAATTGGCTACGAAAGAGGAATTATTTTTCGCTGTTTCGTAATTAGTTATCAAAAAAGAATTTATTTTCCGTTTCCGTAATCGAGCATTTTTTCTTCGTTCGTAGTTAATTACTAAACACATTCGTTTTTCTGTTTTCGTAATTAATTATCAAACAAGAATTTATTTACTAGTGAGCCCGACAGACTTTACCCTTCTCGAAAAACCAGCACTTACTTTCGGGATCCATTTTTAGGATTCCGTAGTCATTAAAGAACCCTTATAGCTTCGCCAATATGTCTGTTCGTCCGCCCTCAGCATAGCTCGGAGATGCTTAGTTCTATAAAGCTCGACTTACTCAGACCGACAAAGTACTTAGTAAAATAAAAATTCGAAAAAAAAAATTAGTATTTCCCACCTAAAATTGGGATGTTATAATTTATTTTCTTGCGTATACCATAATGTCGGGTGCCATTAAATAGGTCTTGAAGTATTGTGGGTTGGCCTGAAACGTTTTTCTATTTAGGGAATGGTTTGTGAAATATTAGAAAGCTTTAAAGTGCTTATTTTTCTTGGAAACAAGTTTCCCCACCCCCTGCCAACTAAATCATTGTTTTTGGAGACCCATGGTAGTAGTATATATAACGGAATTAAAATAAAAACTACCGGAGCTAAGGAGGCTGTACAAGAGGCTCTATTCGACACGTTACGTTAAAGGGAGATTCCCTATCCAGCGCGCGCGCGCGGCGGCGTTGAATTTAAACCAAACTTTAAACAGTTACATTTAAAGTTCAATTTGAGCGCCGTGACGCGTGAGCGCAGGGATATGGAATCTCGTTTTCCCTATGTAACGTTTCGAATAGATCCCAAATTAACGAGTAATAAATAACTGACCAACTTAAACAAATTTACTCGGTGAAGTAAAAAAAATGTACATTCAATAGTTGCCTAGCTAGTGAACCCTACATTGCGAATGGCTCGACACGCACTTGGCCGGTTAATAATTTCTACTCATCCATGGAAGTGGAACCACTCAAATATGCTCACGAAATTTCATCAAAATTGGTTTAGCTGTATAGGGGCAACAAACACTCGTACAAAATCTGTCTGACTGTCTGTTACCTATTCGCGCTTAACCCGCTGGACCAATTTAGATGACATATGTTTAACTTTATCTCAACCGGTAGACTTCTACTGCTGTGCATATGTTTCCCTTTAAAGATTTATTGAATTCTATATTCCCAAACTAGTCTTTGAGAAAATAGCTATGACGGACGGACAGACAGATAGACGGACAGACGGACATGACAAAATTATAATTGTTCCGTTTTTTTTGCCATTTGGCTACGGAACCCTAAAAACTATTATGAACACCGAAAAATTTACAAATAATTCCTCTCTCCCAGCCAATTCACTTCGAACATGGAAAAAAAATCTTATACCGCAGTTAATTACGAAATCGGTTACTAAAACAGCAATAAAATTCTTGTTTGATAATTAATTACGAAGCAGAGAAAAATAATTCCTCTTTCGTAGCCAATTCACTACGAATACAGAAAAAAAATCTTATTTCGTAGTTAACTACGAAACTTGATTACGAAAACAGCAAATAAATTCTTGTTTGATAATTAATTACGAAACAGCGAAAAATAATTCCTCTTTCGTAGCCAATTACGAAACCGCAACTACGAAAACGGACCTAACGCGTAATTAACTGCGGTATAAGATTTTTTTTCCATGTTCGAAGTGAATTGGCTGGGAGAGAGGAATTATTTGTAAATTTTTCGGTGTTCATAATAGTTTTTAGGGTTCCGTAGCCAAATGGCAAAAAAACGGAACAATTATAATTTTGTCATGTCCGTCTGTCCGTCTATCTGTCTGTCCGTCCGTCATAGCTATTTTCTCGGAGACTAGTTTGGGAATATAGAATTCAATAAATCTTTAAAGGGAAACATATGCACAGCAGTAGAAGTCTACCGGTTGAGATAAAGTTAAACATATGTCATCTAAATTGGTCCAGCGGGTTAAGCGCGAATAGGTAACAGACAGTCAGACAGATTTTGTACGAGTGTTTGTTGCCCCTATACAGCTAAACCAATTTTGATGAAATTTTGTGAGCATATTTGAGTGGTTCCACTTCCATGGATGAGTAGAAATTATTAACCGGCCAAGTGCGTGTCGAGCCATTCGCAATGTAGG
>OZ020291.1:11653856-11699465 GCA_963971205.1 Aethes cnicana
CGAATGGCTCGACACGCACTTGGCCGGTTAATAATTTCTACTCATCCATGGAAGTGGAACCACTCAAATATGCTCACGAAATTTCATCAAAATTGGTTTAGCTGTATAGGGGCAACAAACACTCGTACAAAATCTGTCTGACTGTCTGTTACCTATTCGCGCTTAACCCGCTGGACCAATTTAGATGACATATGTTTAACTTTATCTCAACCGGTAGACTTCTACTGCTGTGCATATGTTTCCCTTTAAAGATTTATTGAATTCTATATTCCCAAACTAGTCTTTGAGAAAATAGCTATGACGGACGGACAGACAGATAGACGGACAGACGGACATGACAAAATTATAATTGTTCCGTTTTTTTTGCCATTTGGCTACGGAACCCTAAAAACTATTATGAACACCGAAAAATTTACAAATAATTCCTCTCTCCCAGCCAATTCACTTCGAACATGGAAAAAAAATCTTATACCGCAGTTAATTACGAAATCGGTTACTAAAACAGCAATAAAATTCTTGTTTGATAATTAATTACGAAGCAGAGAAAAATAATTCCTCTTTCGTAGCCAATTCACTACGAATACAGAAAAAAAATCTTATTTCGTAGTTAACTACGAAACTTGATTACGAAAACAGCAAATAAATTCTTGTTTGATAATTAATTACGAAACAGCGAAAAATAATTCCTCTTTCGTAGCCAATTACGAAACCGCAACTACGAAAACGGACCTAACGCGTAATTAACTGCGGTATAAGATTTTTTTTCCATGTTCGAAGTGAATTGGCTGGGAGAGAGGAATTATTTGTAAATTTTTCGGTGTTCATAATAGTTTTTAGGGTTCCGTAGCCAAATGGCAAAAAAAACGGAACAATTATAATTTTGTCATGTCCGTCTGTCCGTCTATCTGTCTGTCCGTCCGTCATAGCTATTTTCTCGGAGACTAGTTTGGGAATATAGAATTCAATAAATCTTTAAAGGGAAACATATGCACAGCAGTAGAAGTCTACCGGTTGAGATAAAGTTAAACATATGTCATCTAAATTGGTCCAGCGGGTTAAGCGCGAATAGGTAACAGACAGTCAGACAGATTTTGTACGAGTGTTTGTTGCCCCTATACAGCTAAACCAATTTTGATGAAATTTTGTGAGCATATTTGAGTGGTTCCACTTCCATGGATGAGTAGAAATTATTAACCGGCCAAGTGCGTGTCGAGCCATTCGCAATGTAGGGTTCACTAGCTAGGCAACTATTGAATGTACATTTTTTTTACTTCACCGAGTAAATTTGTTTAAGTTGGTCAGTTATTTATTACTCGTTAATTTGGGATCTATTCGAAACGTTACATAGGGAAAACGAGATTCCATATCCCTGCGCTCACGCGTCACGGCGCTCAAATTGAACTTTAAATGTAACTGTTTAAAGTTTGGTTTAAATTCAACGCCGCCGCGCGCGCGCGCTGGATAGGGAATCTCCCTTTAACGTAACGTGTCGAATAGAGCCTCTTGTACAGCCTCCTTAGCTCCGGTAGTTTTTATTTTAATTCCGTTATATATACTACTACCATGGGTCTCCAAAAACAATGATTTAGTTGGCAGGGGGTGGGGAAAGTTGTTTCTAAGAAAAATAAGCACTTTAAAGCTTTCTAATATTTCACAAACCATTCCCTAAATAGAAAAACGTTTCAGGCCAACCCACAATACTTCAAGACCTATTTAATGGCACCCGACATTATGGTATACGCAAGAAAAAAAATTATAACATCCCAATTTTAGGTGGGAAATACTAATTTTTTTTTTCGAATTTTTATTTTACTAAATACTTTGTCGGTCTGAGTAAGTCGAGCTTTATAGAACTAAGCATCTCCGAGCTATGCTGAGGGCGGACGAACAGACATATTGGCGAAGCTATAAGGGTTCTTTAATGACTACGGAATCCTAAAAATGGATCCCGAAAGTAAGTGCTGGTTTTTCGAGAAGGGTAAAGTCTGTCGGGCTCACTAGTAAATAAATTCTTGTTTGATAATTAATTACGAAAACAGAAAAACGAATGTGTTTAGTAATTAACTACGAACGAAGAAAAATGCTCGATTACGGAAACGGAAAATAAATTCTTTTTTGATAACTAATTACGAAACAGCGAAAAATAATTCCTCTTTCGTAGCCAATTACGAAACCGCAACTACGAAAACGGACCAAACGGCATGTTCAATTCCTGTATTACATATTCGTACACACGTTGCGGGTAAAACATAGCGATAAGTTCTTAGTATAAACCACCTACCACCTATTGTAACTTATGTTTTACAAATAAATAAATGATTGATTGATTGATTGACTGTGAGTGATGGTAAATGCAGTGATTTCTTTAAATTAAATGTGCCACGTATTCAAATACAATGGTTAAATCTCTACAAGAAACTTAAAAGCTACACACACTACACTATTCTATTCTATTCTATATAAATTAATGGCTTCTGTCTTGGACACTTCGCCAATATCAAAGTAAGGGCCACAGGCCTGCAAGTTGTTCGGTAATAAAGGTAAATGTACGGTGTAAATTATTAATCAAATGCACAGTTAAGGGCGAGCCATTTTTGACCGCATATGTTTTTGCCAGTCTTGGCAGCTTCTCCACTACACTATTCAACCGTCTTTAGGTATTTGGACTGTGGAATGCGTCATTTACACGTCATGCGTCACTTAAAAATCTTTTTAAATTTAAGATTATAGTTAAGTAATTAACCAATGTAATCAAAGTTTTTCACTGAAATAAACATTTTTTTTTTTTTTTTTTTTTTAATTTTGAAGCTCAGCTTTTTTTGCACTTTTGCTAAACTGGGCTTGAAACTTTCTTATCAATTTTAAAAGTTATTCATTCAAAATATGAGCAATGTCACACCAAACTTTTACCCTTTCATTGGCATTGAGCAGTTATCAATTTCGTTTGAACAACCCTGAAACTTATCGCTAAATCGGAAACTGGCTTTAATTAAGTTTTTAAAGATAAGTATTTAGGTACGTTGAGTATAGTCTTATCTTCTATCAAATATCATAGAAATTAAAGTAAGTCAATGCCGCGCAACATATTGTTAAACTTAAATTGCTATAAATACAGTTAAGAGCATTAATATGTAGTAAATAATATTAAACATAATATAAACCTACACTTTTGCACCTAATTCCGTTGTCTTAAGGATCTTAAGGTCCAAAATTTTATCCAAAAGGTCGAGAAAGACGCGACTGAATCGGGGTAAAAAAGTTTTGCTATGCAAAAAAAATACTATACATATACGTAATTTGATCGGTGTATTCTGTGTAGGTACATCTCGATTACTTATCGCGTCGATCGCGATCTTCTACTATCTAAAATCCCACTTTACGGCTTTAATTTTTAATTATGTTGGATAGAGATTTTATATGTCAGTTGTATTAAGGTCCTCTGAAGAACTGATGTTTCTTTGGTTCCCTCGGGGACAGTCGTAGTAGGCGTCCGCTATTACCTAAAGTTAGCGATTATACGCGAGTCTACCAAAAAACATAATGATTCTTTGTCAACAACGCCATCTTGTGACGAGTAGCGATACCTCGATGTAGCGCCATCTCGTGGCGAGTAGTGACACCTCTACGGAATAGACTTGATTGGCCTAGAATGTTATATGTAGAGCTTCCAGATGGCGATGGGTGGATTTAGACTCTTCGAATTTCAGATTTAGTTAGAATGTTGAAGTTGTTTTCGTATTGTAATGTATTTTTGTCTATGAAAAGTCGTGGAAGTCTCTAAATTTATTTCAAAATCAAAAAAGTAGGCACAGTAATATTGTCTACTCACGCCTGTTTCCCATATTATTTTCTACTAAAAGTTAAAACCAGGAAATAAAATGCAAAAAACATTATTACAAAATCTATTTATTACAAAACTCGGAAATAATCCCTTAACACAACATATCGGCTCTCAACCGAGAATATATTTTCAGAATATTGGTTTCGATTTGGTGCGACGTCCATTTCAACTCGTAGTTGTACCAGAATCGGCACGTAACTTGAGCGGAGGCCTTGGTTGCGCAGAATTCAAAAATTAGGTCTCATCGGTAGAGGGGCGCGGGACGCAGGGGGCGTTTTGTCGTGCGCGCACGCTTATTGGCCCTTCAGATGTAAACATGCGCAGAAATCCCCTCTACTTTCGCTCACCGCTCAAGTTACGTGCATGGACCTGTAAGTATCATATTTACTCATAAGTCTCACAGTTCATACATTTCAAAAAACGTTTCAACACTTGGTAGACGGACTGTCAATATTATCAAAATTAGAAATTGAATAAGAGAAAAAAACCTATAGACAACTTACAAAAAAAAGAAGCATCATGCCACTTTCAAATAAGGAAAACTTGCACATAATACTTCTATTAAGCAGTTTTTGTCGAATGATTTTCGACTATCCATATACATATAATTGACCGACTTTGACTGTATATGAAATGATATAAAAAAATATCTGTCTTTAATAATCAGAGATAGGACAAATTTGCGTCATTGCTCGCAATAATGTGGGCATGACTCCAAAATTAATCAAAATGTTAATCAATTATTTAAAGCTTGGAAAGTGCCTATTTGGACCTGATTTATACGGCGCTGCAACGCGGCGAGGACCAAATAAGCACTTGCCAGGCTTTACTTATGAAATAAAATTTGAATTTCCGGAGATAATAGTTTATACGTGCTTATAATTATTATCAAAAGTGGTTATTTAATAAATTTAAGTCAAGTAAGAAATGAATTAAATGATTACATATTTGATTAATTTTGGAGTCATGTCCACATTATTGCGAGCAATGACGCAAATTTGTCCGATCTCTGTTAATAATTGATATCTTTGGCTACTAAGTAAGATTATTTTAAGTTTCAACAATATTTATTTATGTTGAATAGGTGGCATAAGGATCTTTGCATGGTGTAGTTATATTTATTAAAATTTGATAATGATTTTATTTAATACCGATCCTGACTAGAGGTTGATTTAGGCACTTTTGAATTAATTGTGAATTGTAAAATAACTAATAACCTAATATAACTAAGCACACGAAACTAGAATTAACACAGTAGAAATTGTTATAAAACACCAGAAATATTAGACAAATTAAATAATAGTCATTGTTTTCCAAATAAGTATACTAAAAGTCAATTTAATTGTTTCAAGTAATTGGCAATGCTTTAGTTAGATTACTGATTTCTTCCCACACAGAAGAAAACACAGACTATTTATTTAATTTATCTACAAGAATATCAGATTAAGTACATTGTCAATGATATAAAATAATTAACTTTATGAACATAGAACCGTAGTCAACAAGTTAAATGAGATATTTCACTGATATGAGAAATGAAAACTGCGAAATCCATCTGATATTATAGTAGATTCATATCTCACAAACTTGATCGATTATGTTTGACCTTTATTTAACATTAATTATTTTTTACTAACCATGTCGCGTCGTGCATTCTATGCAGAAAACCAAGAACATTAAGGCCGTTCCCTGACCCAGCATCGTCAAATTGCTCATGTAAGATCATTCTTTTTTAAGAAATGTTAAAAGTGAAAAATATAAAAAACATATATTATATTTGATTATATCATCCTTACATTGACAGCTTTCGTTACACGTTTCACGAAACTTCGCTGGATACAATTTAATTCAAAAATAACCTCTAACTCGGACCATTAATCCAACTTCACTCCAGTTTAAAACAAACAAACAGTGTAAAACTAAATATAACAGGAAAAATATCCATATTATATGCATACATTGACAGCTTTAGAAGTTCCATGTTTTTAGACGGTATTTTTATAGAAATTAAGACGCGTTAAATACTAACTAAATCGGGCGTTCTGTGCGTAGCGCTTTCTCTTTCACTCGTCGCACGAGTGACAGTGACGGCTGAGCTGGGTATACGAACGGCCTTAATTTAGATATAGCACTTAACATTTAATATAGCTAAAAAATATCAATTGTCTTCTTGCATGCAGTATTTGCACTGATACAGTAGAATAATAAGTAGCATATTGTGTAAATAGACATCGGACTCGCACCTCTGGAATTATTCATGTGCGAAATTGAAAGGAAAACACCGTGTGGAAACCTGCACGCATCTGCGAAGTAATTCAAGGATGTGTGTGAAGTTTCCAATCCGCACTGGGCCAGCGTGGGGCGCCCAACCCTCTCGTGATGAGAGGAGGCCTGTGCCCAGCAGTGGCCCGTAAATAGGGTGCTGTGATGTGTAAATAGTGATGGTGGTGGTGTGTATACATACAACTCCATTGTTAGTATGAGGGCCACCATATTCACTCACCAGTTGGCAACACGGTCGTGTTTGTCATTAATGTGTGTAAATCTGTCATTAGTGTCATTACATACAGTAGTGTGAAAGTCACTGTGACATTTGAAGTTTCGGGGACCTTTGTGTTGCCAATATAGCGTATAACATGGTAAATAATGTGCTTAATGGACAAGAAATGTGCCTAATTTGGCCACTAGGGGCGCTGCGATCGCTTGACCCAAACCATCTGTCAAATACATAGAGAAATATTTGTTGTTATTGATTTTACTTAAATTATTAAAAAATGCCGCGCTGTGCAGTTCCGTGATGCAATAAGAACGGACGACACGTATTTCCGAAAGACTTGGTACGTATCTGGGGCAGGTATAATTGCATTGGGATATCTTCATTTTCATCACAAATAAGTGAACCAAAATTAAATTTGCGGTCAATCCATACTAATATTATAAATGCGAAAGTAACTCTGTCTGTCTGTCTGTCTGTTACCGCTTCACGCTTCAATCGCTGGACCGATTGCGATGAAATTTGGTATGCAAATAGTTAGGGTCCCGGGAAAGGACATAGGCTACTTTTAATCCCGGAAAAACGCATAGTTCCCGCGGGAGCGCGATAACCGAATTCCACGCGGGCGAAGTCGCGGGAAGAAGCTAGTATTTAATAATTTTAAACAAATCTACTTAAAATTGACAACAAAAATATACGTAAAAATTTGACAGCTACAGTGTTAGGGTTTAGGTTTAGGTCAAGCGTTTGCAGCGCCATCTGAGTCGAGCTTTGCGTATTCTTGTCCATTGGCAGCACTGGACCTCCTGCGTATTGTAAACAGGACACAACTACATGCAAGATAGACACTTGAGTTTGTCAAAAAACTTTTAACATAGCAACTGAGGCCATGAGTTCACATCATAAGAAATCGAAATCGTTGTTACCTGAGAGTGACACTGTTATAACACTCACAACCATTCACTTCAAAAAAAACGTATGTACAAAAACGTTCCGTTGCACCAGAATAATCGACTTACTCAGGGTCAGTTGTATCAACCACGTTTGATGGGCTCTTCAGCATTAAATATGACCTCTGAACGGTCACATAGGAACTCCATAGTTTAAAATGTAACTTGGTTATATACAACTGACCTTTAAACACTAATTTTACAAAGTCCACTACACTTTAAACATTCGATATAGGTTTCACTTCAGCTATGTGTGAAACTTCTTCGTTAGGCTCAGCCGAGCTTGCATTAAGCGAACCACCTTCTATTACCTTCTCTATATCGACTTGTTGGTTATTTTCATCGACTGATAGATCGGATAGGTTTAAGTTAGCGCTGCTGATAGCTTGGATGAGGCTTTCCATTGCTTTCTCATCTATCTTTTCTTCAAGACTATCTATGTTGTTTGGTAGTGACTCTTGAGTTGTATCTTCGGTGTCTTTAACTGGTTCCTCGGGAACTGGTGTTGATTCTGCTTGCTTCTCAGCTTTCTTCTTAGATTTCTGCTTCTTAGGTTTCTCTAGTTTGGGGGAGTCCTCCTTAGTCCCGTTTTTGTTGGTAAGAGTGTTCAGCTGACTTTGGAGGTGAACTAGGCTTTGTCTAAGTTGTGCGCAGTTCGCCGCCATTTTGTCCACCTATAATTTTAATAGTATCTTAGAACTGAGGTTACTAGAGTTATGGGTTAGGTTAGAATATAGTGTCTGAGACAGACAGACGGACAGTCAGATGCCAACTATAATAAACTGAATAGCAGTTAGTCCTTAGTCAAAGATTACAAATGTATAACATTCTTACATGCATGCCACTATTGAAAAACCTTTTGCATGTTTATGTAATAGCGGAGAGAGATCGCGCGAAGAAGGTCCACGATAGCAATACCTTATTATAAATACGAAATGTCAGAAATCAGTCAGATGATATTTGGTATAGAGATAGTTGGAGTCTTGGAAAAAACATAGGCTTACTTTTCATCACGGATAAGTGCTTAGTACGGATAAGGTCCGTGTGGTGCCGGCAAAGAATTGCACCACCCCCTCTCTTCCCGTGGGTGTCGTAAGAGGCGACTAAGGGATAAACCGGAGGATGGGCAGCAGCGTCCTCCGAGAACTACCTTCATCAAACTGCGGTCGCCAACCCGCCTGCCAAGCGTGGCGACTAAGGCAATCCCCCCCAAGGGATAAAACTGGAACGATGAGGCCACAATTAAAACCCAGACCCCCAGTCCCCGGCGGCCCCGCTATTCCTGGCTCCGGTAGCGGCCATGGTAACGGCGGGGCAGGGGGTGCTAGAGTTAATCCCCGGCAGAGACCCGGCTACCAAAAACGACGACCCTTGGCCCTGGCAACATATAACTGCCGTACACTGCGGACCGACGAAAAGGTACTGGAACTGGAGGAAGAATTGAGCAGGTTACGTTGGGGAATCATAGGGTTGTCAGAAGTCCGGAGAGAGGGGGAGGACATGATAACCCTGAAGTCCGGTAACCTGTTCTATTTCCGGGAGGGCGACCAACAGTCCCAGGGAGGTGTCGGGTTTATCGTCCACAAGTCCCTCGCAAACAATGTGGTGAAGATCGAGAGTGTGTCGACCAGGGTAGCGTGCCTTGTACTCAGAATAACACAACGATATTCGTTGAAGGTTATACAGGTTTACGCTCCGACCTCGACGCACTCCGACGATGAGGTGGAGGCTATGTATGAGGATATTTCCAGAGCCATGCATAGCTCCAGAACTCACTTCACAGTTGTTATGGGGGACTTCAACGCGAAACTAGGCAAACAAGACGGTGAAGAGCTGAGAGTGGGGCAATTTGGAGTAGGGCGCAGGAATCACCGGGGCCACCTACTGGCTGGTTTCATGGAGAAGGAGGGACTCTATATGATGAACTCCTTCTTCAAGAAACGTGAGCACAGAAAGTGGACCTGGATGAGCCCTGATGGTGTAACGAGGAATGAGATAGACTTTATCATGTCGACGAGGAAGCAGATATTCGATGATGTCTCAGTGATCAATTCGGTTAAGTCCGGGAGCGATCACCGTATGGTACGAGGCACATTGAATATCCAAGTGAAGCTTGAGAGATCTCGACTGATAAAGTCTACGCTCCGCCCGGCACCGGCCCAGCTCCAAAACCCCGAGAGCTTTCAGCTCGAACTCCAAAACCGTTTTGCTTGCCTAGAAAGCGACGTGGACGATTACAACGACGGGTTTGTGGAAGCTGTCCATACGGTTGGGTCCAAGTTCTTCAAGACCCGCCGTACAAGAACCAAGAAAATCTCAGACTCAACCCTAAAGCTCATGGAGGTGAGGCGTGAGATGATTCTGCAGTCTTCAGGTGACGCTAGTCATTATCGGCAGCTCAATAGGCAGATCTCGAAGTCTCTGAAGCGTGATATACGCCGATTCAATACCAACAGTATTGAAAAGGCTATTGAGCGTAACAGAGGCTCGAAGGTGTTTGCCAAAGATCTGTCTATTGGCCAAAGCCAATTGACAAAACTGAAGACCGAAGACGGCAGGATCGTCTCATCCAAACCGGAGCTGTTGGGAGAAGTCGAGAAGTTCTATGGGCAGTTATACACGACAATCCGAACACCCGTCGCTGATCCAGCTAAAGACCCTAGAGCTAGATTAACCCGACACTATACCGAAGATATCCCGGACGTCAGCCTGTACGAGATTAGTATGGCTCTCAAACAGCTTAAGAACGGCAAAGCCCCCGGTGATGACGGAATTACAGCTGAACTCCTGAAGGCGGGTGGTAAACCAGTCCTTAAGGCCCTTCAGACGCTGTTTAATTCCGTCATTCATGAAGGGAGAACGCCGCGAGCATGGAACAGAAGTGTGGTGGTGCTCTTCTTCAAAAAAGGTGATAACACCTTGTTGAAGAATTATAGACCCATCTCACTTCTGAGCCATGTTTACAAGCTGTTTTCGAGAGTCATTACGAACCGTCTCGCGCGCAGGTTTGACGAATTCCAGCCTCCCGAACAAGCCGGTTTCCGAAAGGGCTATAGTACCGTAGACCACATACATGCGTTGCGGCAGGTTGTACAGAAGACCGAAGAGTATAACCTCCCCCTTTGCCTTGCATTTGTGGACTACGAGAAAGCCTTCGATTCGATCGAGACTTGGGCTGTGCTGCAGTCTCTCCAGAGGTGCCAAGTTGACTACCGGTACATCGAAGTGTTGAAGTGTTTGTACGAAAATGCCACCATGTCCGTCCGACTACAGGACCAGACCACGAAGCCTATTCCACTGCAGCGGGGAGTCAGACAAGGAGATGTGATCTCTCCGAAGCTGTTCACCGCTGCATTGGAGGATGCTTTCAAGGTGCTGGACTGGAAAGGTCGAGGCATCAATGTTAATGGCGAGTACATCTCTCACCTTCGATTTGCCGACGATATTGTAGTCATGGCTGAGACCATGGAGGACCTCAGTATTATGCTCGCTGACCTCAGCAGAGTTTCCGATCGAGTTGGTCTTAAAATGAACATGGACAAGACGAAAATTATGTCTAATGTCCATGTTGTGCCAACTCCCGTAATAATCGGAGGCTCTGCGCTCGAAGTTGTTGACCATTATGTATACCTGGGACAAACAGTCCAGTTAGGTAGGTCCAACTTCGAGAAAGAGGCCAATCGTCGAATCCGACTCGGCTGGGCAGCGTTCGGGAAGCTTCGCAGTGTCTTTTCGTCCAAATTACCGCAGTGTCTCAAGTCGAAAGTCTTCGACCAGTGTGTGTTGCCAGTGATGACTTATGGTTCCGAGACGTGGGCGCTTACGATGGGCCTCATAAGAAGGCTCAAAGTCACTCAGAGGGCAATGGAGAGGGCTATGCTCGGGGTTTCTCTGCGTGATAGAATCAGAAATGAGGATATCCGCAGTAGAACTGGGGTCACCGACATAGCCCGAAGAATTGCGAGCCTTAAGTGGCAGTGGGCGGGGCACATTGCTCGCAGGACTGATGGCCGATGGGGCCGGAAAGTTCTCGAGTGGCGCCCGCGAACCGGGAGACGAGCTGTCGGTAGGCCTCCAACAAGATGGAGCGACGACCTCGTGAAGGTCGCGGGAAACCGGTGGAAGCAAGTAGCACAGGACCGGTCTGAGTGGCGAGCCTTGGGGGAGGCCTATGTCCAGCAGTGGACGTCTTTCGGCTGAAATGATGAAGTGCTTAGTTCCCGCGGAAAATCGATAGCTAAATTTCCCGCGCTTCGCATTCATATGTTAAGTTACCTTGTCATTGCTAGCGGGAGCGGGCGCGGGGGCGGGAGCGGGCGCGGGGGCGGGCGGCGGGAGCGGAGGACGCTCGATGTTGTGCTCTTTCAATGTTGCCAGCAGAGCCGTTCGCTCCGCCTGTAACGATAAACAAATTTCGTTGAAAATCCATACTAATATTGTAAATGTGAAAGTGTGTTTGTTTGTTTGTCCTTCCTTCACGTCGTTACGACGGGACCGATTTGGATGAAGGTATAGAGATAGTCCTGGAGTGGCGTCCGCGAACCGGTAGACGAGCTGTCGGTAGGCCTCCAACAAGATGGAGTGACGACCTTGTAAAGGTCGCGGGATCGCGGTGGATGCGAGTGGCACAGGACCGGTCTGAGTGGCGCGCCTTGGGGGAGGCCTATGTCCAGCAGTGGACGTCTATCGGCTGAAATGATGATGATAGAGATAGTTTAAGACCCTGGGAATAACATAGGATATTTTTATCCCGATATTTCCGCGGAAACGGGTTTTCCACCGGTCAAACCAGTGTTTCAATACTACTATAACAATAACCATCTATATGTATACGTATAGTATCATCGGGTACGCAAATTCTAAGAATACGCGCGACGAAGTCGCTGGCTAATAATACAATAAAATGTAAACTTGAAAAAGTTACATATGCCGATACGATACGATATAAATACTTATATAGAGAAATACATACATATATAAATACTAAACATCCATGACTCGAGTACAAACATTTGTGCTCATCACACAAAGTTTGCCAGGAGCGGGACTCGAACCCGCGACAGTCGGAACAGTGGGCAGGGTCACTACCAACTGAGCCAAACCTGTCGTCATCGTTTATTTTCGTCGTTTGCCTATACCATTGGTATAAAAAAAAACCGGCCAAGTGCGTGTCGGGCCACGCGCAAAGTATAGGGTTCCGAAGTTGACGATGCCCACAGTACCTTTCTAAGACTTATTAGCATCTAGCTAGCCTGTGGTATGACGTGCCCGCCCGACGCCCCTGCCGCTCGAGAAAAATCATTGGTTTTTTAATCTTTTTATAAGTTGGTCGACTATTACTCGTAAGTTTGTACAGCCTTCTTAGCTGTGATAGTTTTCCTTTCAACTACGTTATATTTTTTCAGCCCTCCAAATACCACCATTTAGCTGGCAGGGAGGGGGACACGTGACTCTAACAAAAAATAGCACTTTAAAGCTTAATATTTCACAAACGCATCACTAAACCAAAAAATGGTTTTAACAAACCCACAATGTTTTTTAAAGACCTATTCAACGATATACCGCACCATGGGGTACGCAAGAAAAAAAAATCCATCCCCACTTTACGAGTAGGGGAGGTACCCTATAAATAGTACATTATTGCCGTGGCCGGGAAAGTAGGTCTTTGCAGGCTGAGTACTGGTTTAAAGGGCCGAGGCTTCGCCGAGGCCCTTTAATATGTACGAAGCCTGCAAAGCCTTTCACGTGCCGAGGCTTATATAGTGCTTTTCTCAAAAATGAAAAAAAACCTTGATATTAGGTATTCATAATACAGCATTGACACGCACGCAAATGTAGCCAAGTACTTACAACAAGTCCAATGGAACGCCAGTCTTATTTCGTATTCACCAATATTTGACTTTAACAGACACACTAACACGGCAAGTTAAAAACTCGCATGTAGATTTCTCGTTTTTTATAAAAATTAAGACCTTTTATTAATTTTTAAACCAAACTAGTAAACTATTTTCATGAAATTTAGCTAAATAAATCTGATACAAGACAAGAACTCCCGCTCTTTATGGATCGTTCTTTTTTTAAATTCCGTTCTGAAATACATTGCGCTGTTTCAGACACGGATAAAAACGTTTGGTTTCGCGTCAATTGACAGATACAGAACATGCAGACTTGGCTGTTTGGGAATTCCTTCGCGTATTTATCAGTTTAAAAAAAAAAGTACCTGTACGATAATGAAATTTCATACGACATTCCCTGCGCTTATACATGCCGCGGAAGTAAATTCATACAAATTTCCGGGGCATGCAGTTGAGTTTTTTTTTTTAATTTTTGACTGATCGTCAATGACGCACTTCGCCGTCTGATAGAAAGCAGACAATGACGAGTTTCCGGGCCATTTTTGAGAAAAAAATATATTTCAAAATTTTATTGTACCACTTTGTCAGCGTAACTAATATGTACATTCATGCCAAATTACAGCTTTCTAGAACTAAGCATCTTCGAGCAATAGTGCGGACAGACGGACGGACGGACGGACGGACGGACGGACGGACGGACGGACGGACGGACGGACGGATATGGCGAAACTATAAGGGTTCCTTGAGGACTTCGGAACCCTAAAAAACAGTTCGAGTTCAAAAGGCATGTCTGTTAAAGGTGACCTGTAGGGCAATTTGAGTTCAAAAGGCATGTGTGTTAAATAAAGGTGACCTGTAGGGTCCGACAAAGGCTCTGCATATGCACCAGCTGCCGGCTGCAAGCCGCGGCGCGCTCCTCGCTGGTCTGGCGCTCGCCGCACATGTCCAGGAGGGCGGTCTGGGAGGTCTCCCAGCGGTTCTTCCACGAGAGAGACTCTTTCTCCAACTTCTTTATCTTCTTTGACATCTGAAAACGGGAAGCGACTTACAGCCAGTTACACAAGCGTGTGCACTTTTCATGACTTAAAATAAATAAATAAATAAATATCTTGGGACATTTCACACATATTGACTTAGCCCCAAACTAAGCAAAGCTTGTACTATGGGTGGTAGACAACGATATAAATACTTATATAAAGAAATACATACATATATAAATACTAACATCCATGACTCGAGTACAAACATTCGTGTTCATCACACAAAGTTTGCCCCGAGCGGGACTCGAACCCGCGACCATCGGAACAGAAGGCAGGGTCACTACCAACTGGACCAATCCGGCCGTCCGACTTAAGAGGGTTTACTCCCAAAGCTGGCAACGTCGCAAATAGCTGTCAAATATTTCATTGTTTTCATGAATTTATGAATATTACTGAATGAAAATATGAATTGTCGATCTATGGTTGAATAAAACCTTAAGTATGGATTGCAGCAATTATCCTGGGAACATGAAATGTTTAGGATTACGGAAGTACTATCTTTTGAAAACTTTCCATCGCATTTTCCATGCCATCCAACAAATATAAAACGAGACGCGTCATTCAACCATAGAATGATAACTTCTTCTTTAATTCAGTAATATTGAGAAATTAATGAAAACAGCGAAACATTTGACAGCTATATGCGACGTTGCCAACTTTCGGGATAAACCCTCTTAAGATAAAGCTTTATTTAACATTCACTCTGTTACATACATACATGATAGAGACAGAAAAAATATTATCAAATAACATTCTTACTTACTAAACTAATTAAGTACCTATGCCTAATGCCTATCATTATTCAAACAGGGGTGCCCAAACTTGGCACAGCCAACTTGGACAACCATATGAGTTAATTAAACGTTACAGCAACACAATTTTTGAAAAGAGGAAGCATACAACATACTAAACAAAAAAAAACAAAAAAGTACTTCTTAAGCAAATCTAAACTATAATGGTTGATCAAACTTATCTACGTTGTTCTTTTTAAACTTTCGCGTTTATAAACACTATACGACTAAATCTAAACTAACCCGACCGACATCTCGTTGTAAAAAAAGTCTACTATATGAAAAATTCCTCTACTAGCTTCTGTCCGCGACTTCGATTAATGCTACTACAGCCTATTTGCGTCCCACTGCTGGGCACAGGCCTCCCCTCATCATGAGAGGGTTTGGGCTATAGTCCCCACGCAGGCCCAGTTCGGATTGGGGACTTAAACGACGGGGACGATTAATACTGTATCCCTCTAAATAACTTTCCAAGTTACACATTACATGGGACCATTTTTTTTGTAATTAAAATGGGTAAAAGCATCATACTCGCATATTCTGTCATAGTCATATTTTTTAAGTTAGTCTTTTTTTGCCCGTGTGTTTATCTTAAATTAATATTATTGAATATCGTAATTTAGGTCCCTGTTTTGTAAAATAACTCTAAACTAATCACCTAATAAGTCGCACTGCTTTGTGTTCTAGGTTACTCATTAATGATTTCTCGCACTAATCTTTGCATGTGGTGTTCACCTGTAAAAAATTGTTACACTTAAGGTCTAAAGTATTTATAAGTTTCTGTGTAAGAAAGAAGTGTAAACAATTGTTGGAGAACCTTGAAATAAATAAATAAATATAGTATGTTATCCTTAGAAGATAGACATATACCATCGCGGACTTTTCTGTAGACCTAAATAAGAGGAACAATTCCTCCATACATTATTTTGTTATAACTCAAAGGGATTAGGCAGCGTTTTCGATGAAAGCTCCCAGTCGGCTTGATTTTCTCCGCCATCTTGAACTAACATCGTCGTATTTCATGTAATTTACAGAAAACTATAACAAATTATATCCGTCCAGTGGTTTTTGCTTTTGACAGACAGAAAGACAGCATGTAGTGATGCCGTCACCTGGAGGGGAAGAACGTTAAAATCTCACTTACCTTTTCCATCTGCTCCTTGAACCCACCGAAGACCTGGTTGCTCTTGACCAGAGCGTTCTGGAACTCATCATACTTGTCCGTGTACACTCCCAGCTGCCCCCGGAGCGCCGTCTCCGTCCCCTGGAGCTCCAGGATCTTGGCCGTGCACTGGGCTACCGTCACCTGGAGAGGAAGAAAATTCAAATCTTATACCACAAAATATTTTTCACCTCACTGGCTCGAAAGTGATCGTTTTGCAGCTTGATATCCGAGCGCAAAAGTTGTTTTTATCCGCTAGCGTGGAAAGTGTTTTTGAAATTCGAACGACGCATGACGCCACTGTCACAATAAAAAAACAACGATACGTTCTGAAACGCAATTCGTCGTGAGAGTTTTATTAAAATAAAGGTTCAATTTACTTAATATCATCATTAATAAAATTATATTAATAATACACCGTTTCAGATGTATTTCATTATTTCACTGTGTTTTATCACAAAAATACTTAAATATGTGTATATTTTAAGTGTATTCAATGAATAATTAAATCTTGAAGTACGAGTAGGAGTGATTTGAAACGCAACCTCCGGAAAAAAAACAAAAAAAATAAAAATAAAAAAGTTTTAGATTGCTGGTTTTGTAATTTAAAATACATATACGAAGTAATAAAGAAAATATGAGCGATTCTAGCGATGAAGATACGAATTTAACTCCTCCAGAGTTAGCACAAACTGTAAAATCGCGCGTGAGGTGAAAAATTTTGTGTTGCGCTCAGCAGCAAAGTCGTTTGCTGTCTCGTGCCTTGAAACCCTCGTTACACTCAGGATTCAATATTTGAACCTCTCGCTTCGCTCGTGGTTCAACCCTAGAATCCTTCGTTCACTCGGGTCTCAATCACGCACTCACAGCAAACAACAACTTTGCAGCCTTGCATAACAAATAACTATAATAGTACTACATACAGAATGGCCACGGAATCACCCGCCTGAATCTAGCCGGCGCCCAACTCGCGCCCAACTCGCCCTTACCGTCATTTGTTTCATCCGGAGATGGAGAGTGGATCACTGGCCCGCGTAGTAGTACACACACATTTACAAGTGTACAGACGTCATCGCACGTAAACATTGACACTTCATTCGAATTGTGTTCGAAATCGTGCTTTTATAGGCCGTGTCCGCCGTTTGCTTTTATCATAAACATAAATAATACTTCGTATGGACCCGGCCTAACGTAGATACATGTCATGTTTCCCCACTTCATTGGTGTCCAATCCAAAGTTAAACTTATATCGTGACACTAAAGCTGGGTCACATTTTTTCAACAACGAGACGAGTTTTTAGATAACACTTATTGTCACGCACGCTCTGTGACAGAACTTTGGATTGGACACCGTGGAAGTGGGGACATATTACGTGTACTGTACGTTAGACCGGGTCTATATTATTTACGTCTATGGCTTTTATACTTTAAACGCGCTAATCTTGTATATTCTACATACTTATTTATCCAAGCGATCTCAGAAACGGCTCCAACAATTTGGACGAAATTTGGAATATAGGGGTTTACGGGGACGATAAATCGATCTAGCCAGGTCTCATACCTGAGAAAACTCGGTATTTAATGATAATAATAAAATCTTGGGACTTTCCACATAAATTGACAGAGCCCCAAACTAAGTAACGCTTGTAGAGATCTTCTACTATCTAAGTCCCGCGCTTTCGCATTTCAAAACGCTTCAATGTATTTAAAAAGCACCACCAACACTCTCTACACATGTGTGCGTGCTGAGACAGCCATCAACTATGCGTTGAGAGTGTTGGTGGTGCTTTTTAAATAATAATAAAAAAATTGAAGCGTTTTGAAATGTGAAGGCGCGGGACTTTAGATAGTAGAAGATCTCTACTGTACTATGGATGCTAGACAACGATACAAATACTTATATAGAGAAATATATACGTATACCGGGCCAAGCAAAACGTGACGATATTTTACCCACAGAATCTATTTATTTGACGGCCGGATTGGTCCAGTTGGTAGTGACCCTGCCTTCTGTTCCGATGGTCGCGGGTTCGAGTCCCGCTCGGGGCAAACTTTGTGTGATGAACACGAATGTTTGTACAGTCAAGTTCACACTTTTGCACCTTACCACGTTGTAATAAGGTCCAAAAGTGTAACCATATTAATGAACTCAACTGTACTCGAGTCATGGATGTTAGTATTTATATATGTATGTATTTCTCTAGATAAGTATTTATATCGTTGTCTAGCACCCATAGTACAAGCTTTGCTTAGTTTGGGGCTAGGTCAATATGTGTGAAATGTCCCAAGATATTTATTTATTTATTTATTTATTTATATACACTTATAGCTAAAGCCAGTAATAACATTAAGGTTAAAATATTACATTATTTCTTATATAATAGTGCTAGGAGCTACAATGGTTTCTAAATAGTGACCAGCTGTGGCTAGAAATTTTGAATCATCTATTGACTAACCACACCAATGCAGTCAGTATAGTAATCCATACTATTATAACATGCTTAAACCGCTGGACCGATTTAGATGAGCTTTGGTCTGGAGATAGCTGGAGCTCATAGTTTCCGTGGGAACGCGATAACCGCCGTATTTGACACGCGCGAAGTCGCAGACAGAAGCTAGACTAGTATTAAATAGTTTACAAAAGCCTCATACAAAAAATGCAAATAAAATAGACAATTGCTTATCATCTCACCTTGAGGTGTTCCATCTCGGCCATCATACGTTCTTTCTCTGCTTGGTGTTCTAAGGCGGCCTTTTGGAGCTTAGCGTCTGAGAGCTGGGATTCCAGAGCCATTTGCTTGCCCATTTTATCGACCTGAACAGAGAAATTAAATTACTTAGGCCCACTTACTTTAACGCCGCTAACCTCGGGTTAAACTCTTAACTCAGGTTTAGTTGTATCAACTTAACTCGAGTTAGAAGGCAACCTAAGGTTAGCGGCTTAGTAGCTTGGGGCCTTAGTGGTTTAAAATATGGGTAAAATGGTCCGCACAGGCCATCTCTCATCACAAGAGGGTTTGGGCTATAGTCCCCACGCGGGCCCAGTGGGGCCGGGCAGATTGGGGACTTCATACACATCTTTGAATGACTTCGCAGATGCGTGCAGGTTTCCTCACGATGTTTGCCTTCACCGAAAAGCCCAGTGGTAAATTCAAATTCGATTTCGCACATAAGTAAACTTAGAGGTGCGAGCCGGAATCGAACCCCCAACCCTCGGCGATGAGAGGCGGTAGGTCGAACCACTAGGCCGCCACGGCTTATCTATCGCAATAAGAAAATAGAATAGAAATTCTTAAGCAACAGAGTGATTCATTCATGGAACAAGCTGCCAGAAGACGTAATTTCAGCACAGAGCATTAACCAGTTCAAGAACAGACTTGATAAATTCTTAAACAGGTCAAGAAATACTTAAATTGAGAACAACTGGGGTGCAGGCATTTATCAGTTGATCAACTGCCTGCCTGTCAATATAATATAATAATAATAATAATAATAAATACCTGCTGTTCCCTCAGTTGGTACTGCTGCACTACACTCTTAAACTTCTCACTCATGCTGATATTATCGTCCCGCAACTTGGCATTTTTTTCATTATTCTGCTGCAGCAGAGCTGTGATCTCAGTCAGCGTGTTTTGGAACTTGGCCTGAGTTTCCTTACGGCGTTCTTCTTCCTCGCGGATCTTTAGCAGTGACTCTTCCTGTGAATAGATTTGATTCATTTATTTATTAGTGATTCTATCTCATTCTCACCAAGTCCCTCAGAGGGCAATGGAGAGGGCTATGCTCGGGGCTTCTTTGCATGATATAATGAGAAATGAGGTTATCCGCGGTAGAACTAGGCTGACCAACATTGCGAGCCTTAAGTGGCTGTGGGCTTTGCTCGCAGGACTGATGACCGATGGGGCCGGATAGTTCTCGAGTGGCGTCCGCGAACCGGGAGACTAGCTCTCGGTAGGCCTCCAAGAAGATGGAGCAACGACCTCATGAAGGTTGCGGGAAACCGGTGGAAGCGCAGGACTGGTCTGAGTGGCGAGCCTTGCAACATGTTTTTTCTGCCGTTTTTATAGATTATTATCTACGTGACCCTTCGTGCGCGAGTCCGACTCGCTCTTGGCCGGTTTTTTAATGTTGTGACAATGCTCCATTACCTTGATAGCCTTGTTCTGTTTCTGCAGCTCGCGACACAGGCTCTCCAGCTTCGACTTGACGAGTATGGTCTTATTGAACTCATGCTGCAGTTGCTCTTTCTCCTTCAGCAAAATGGCATACCTGGAAGGCAGTATCGGAGATTCATACTTTTTTTTTTATGTCATTGGTCGGCAAACAAGCACACAGGCCCCGTGATTTATTATTATTATTATTTATTATTTATTTATTTATTGAGAACAAATACAATCGAATGAATAAAAATAGTCCCACAAACTGATGGTAAGCAGCCAATGCGGCCCATGGACGGACACCGAAACCTTATGGATTTCTTATTAGAAACCATAAGATCTCGAATCCGTAGCGCACTCTTAGGATTAAGATGGAATGCCTCTGTGCCAGTAATTTCACTGACTACCTTAAACCCCTGCCGTTGTTATTATTAGAAAAGAACAGTTTGAGGGTGCATGGGGAGAGTGCTGCACTTCATGGCACATTTGCCAGGTCTGCACTGTACACCTGTAGATGGCAGGGACTTGAAATGGAACTTTGCTTATGATTTTATTCATGGCTTTTCTACTACTACTACTACAGCCTATTTGCGTCCCACGGCTGGGCACAGACCTCCTCTCACCATGAGAGGGTTTGGGCTAGTCCCCATGCGGGCCCAGTGCGAGGTTCAAGGCTTTATTATATGTTAATTGAATTATGTGGAACTCTATATAAATTTCCACTCTGAATTTCAATTGAATAAAAAAGAAAATTACAATGCTTTTTTTTTATCCAGTTCATCTTGCAATCTATCTTAGCAAGGGAAATTTGCATATTTTCTTCCTAGGGTGAATCAACTGTCTCTTTTTACTTTTAAATAGATAATTATGTCATACGAATTATCTTTAAAGTCAGCGCGAATTTTTGGAAATAACTTCCAAAATAGCTCTTTAGGCCCACAAATTTTTGTTTGAACATGATACCCACCTTTTATCAGACTGTTTGATATAAAACTGCTGCTTTTTATTATCATCGGCAGTCTGCACATATTTCTTGCAGACCAGCGAGAGTTTCTCTTCCAGAGTTGGCACAGAGTTGAGGGACTTCATGAATTGTTCAATGTTTTTGTCATCCTTCTTGTTCCGGTCTTCTTTCTTTGATTTCTTCGGAAGCTCCTGTGGAGGTGGGGTGAAAAGTTTCTCCTGAAATTTTTGCAAATATTTATCTATTAAAGACTGTGATGATGATTTAAAAAAATAAACTGGTATAAATTATATCAGTAACAAAAATCTACAGACATGTCATTTAACCACTAATTTTCTGATGGAGAAGATAGCAATTAGACATAGTCTTAATTTTGATCCCATTCAAAATCAAGTATGTCAGTCTGTATCCGTGCCAAATGCCACCCATTCATAAGTTGGGGTATGAAAACTCAACAAATATTTAAACAGAACAGACATTTTTAATGTTAATAGGATTCGGTTTCTAACCATTAGAACAACCATGAACTACCTATGAAGCATTAGAACACTGTCAAGTACTTCATTTATAGTTTCCTGCAGTTTTAATCCAATGAAGGTTCAGTCAAGAGGTTTGTCCAGATTAAAAAAAATCTAAAATGGATGAGAATGTTATGTTTTTTTTTATCAGCATGTAAATGCCATCCACAGCAATCTAGCTGTTACACAATGGAGAGCACAGCTATTTGGCATCAGGTTGTCGTCAACCATAAAAGAAGAAAGCGTGGAACGTGCTTTAGACAGAAATATCATAAACATTCCCTACCCTACCCTGGCAGCATGCCAGGCGAGTTATAGGTTAACAGTTTTACCTGTTCTGCACCCAAATCCATCTCTAAAATATAACCTAAACTAGCAAAACTAAACAGCAATGTATTAGGTACCGAAAAGACACAAAATACCGCGATTTTACAGCGAAATTTCAGTAATTTTATGAAACCAACTTACCGACATCCGATCGCATTCTATTTATAAATCAGATAAAAAGAAAAAGTTTAACTTACTTCACCATTTTTCTCGGGCTGTATAGTTTCAGTGTTCACTTTCAATGTTTCTTCAACGGCGGCTTCCATTATTAAACAATTTAAAAACTTTTCGTTCTCTTTCTCACCAAACAACAATACGAAACGAATGAAATGAAATCGGAATATACATTTGCTAATTACGTTTACTTCAAAATTAAGACGTTAAATAAGGAAATTTAAAACAAACTGTATCTCCACGGCATTAAGTATATTTTCTGATAAATTGTGTCGCAAAAAGTTAAATCATGAACGTATGTATACATGAGTGAAGCGTTGACAGATGCTGCTGTGTGTATTGTCTGTGGACTAAATTTTACACAGATAACGTATAAATAATTAGTAATTTTAGTAATTCTTGGGATAATAATATTGAATTTAATTATTTATTATTATCAGTTTCAACTTATTTTTGACATAAAGGGAAACAAGTTACAATTAATTTGGTTACTCTAAACAGGAAATGTTACTTACTAAATCCAGAGTGAACTAGATTTTTTCGGTTTTCGTTTCAGGGTTACCATAGCCGTAAGATTTGAGGTAATTTGGTAGAAAAATCCTATTGAGTCACCCTTCTCGAAGAGCACAGTTCGCAAGAGAATTATAGACCCAGGTTAATAGGCCTGCTCTTTTTAATACTTTATGAAATCGAATTTTATGAGTTGTGGGCCAATCAAGGGCCATGGCTCTGTTTCAATAAATAAGGGGCCTTGATATGATATATCTCAATGTTTGTGTTTGACTGCTAGTTAGTAGAGTAGTTGAGACTACAAGCACTAACGCGCTCTGCGTACCAAATTTGCGCAAAGGTTCCACGTATTCTTGGCACCATTAATTATGTCAACTCTTTGCTATCAGCACCAAGTAACAAAGCCACCTAGCAAAATGCTACTGTGGTCACGAGATGGCTCATGCACTTCTAATTGTGTAAATATATAGGTAATTACATATTATCCACACTCACACAGAGACACATACACACACACACCGTTCCGTTCCTTACCTAATGAACCATACTTCAAGATACCAAAGACAATAAACGAATATGGGAGACGGATAGACAGTAACTTCCTACCTTATATACTTAATAGCTTCCCTAGAAAAGTCATAGATAATATATTAGAGAAACCAAACTTAGTAAAAAATATAATTAAGAAAGCGCTTAGTGCTAAAATGTGAGCTTAAATACCTACTAAAACTACATGTACCTATACTAAAATATTCTATTCCTACTGATATACTTTTATAATAGACGGGGGTTATGCCCTACACTCCATAGTTTATAAAATCTTAGAATTAAAAGAGTAAAGCTATGTTTCAGATAAAATGTAATTTTTTTCTTTTGTTGAAATAAACATTTTGCTTCCTTTCTTAGTGCTCCCCTACGCTCCCCAAGGAACCTGCATGCCAAATTTCAGCTCTCTACTATGATCCCCGCGACTACGTACGCGCCTTAAAATGTAAAAAAAACATTTTTCCCGTTCCCGTGGGAATTTCGGGAAGTCCTTTTTTAGTGTTCCCCTACGCTCCCCAAGGAACCTGCATGCCAAATTTCAGATCTCTACGATGTTTCCCGTATGCGCAGAAATATTGTGTAATATGTGTAATCTAATGTAACTAAAATTGTAGTAATATAATACTAATTGTGTACATATATATTTGCATGTATTTAATACTGTTTACGCAAATAAATATTTCTGATTCTGATTCTGATTCTGATTAAAATGTAAAATCTCGTTTTTTCCCGTCCCCGTGGGAATTTCGCAAAATCCTTTCTTAGCGGATGCCTACGTCATAACATCTACCTGCATGCCAAATTTCAGCCCGATCCGTCCAGTGGTTTGGGCTGTGCGTTGATAGATCACTATATCAGTCAGTCAGTCAGTCAGTCAGTCAGTCAGTCACCTTTGAGTTTTATATATTTAGATGGAAATTAAAAAAAAGTGAGTTGCCGGCCTAGGCCTGCAACGTTTGTATGAAATTTCATTATAGACCAATTGTCTAGCCGCGCCTGAAACGTGATATTTCCCAGGCTAATAAGGAGAACATAATACCAATATTTCATTGCATGTTTGAGAAAAGAATATGAATATGGTATAAATAAATTTAGTAGATTTTTTTAGTTGCTACTTGCAACATTTTATTGGGCCGTTTATCTTTCTCTTTCTAGCACACGCATTCTTTCAAAAAGAACGAAACCGGGTGGTGGTGAGTAATCTTTTTCTTTGATAAAAATCGTTATAAGCTTTTCCGTATTTAAGTCAATTGTTTGTCGATTTTGTGAAATTCTGTTCAAGGAAAAGGTTTTGTGTGCATCGTTTTCGGTGAGTCATGAGAAAGCCATTTTCTTATTTTGCAAATCGTTTGCGAGAAACGCTCGATAATAGTCCGTTATTTTTCAAGACTTTATAAAGGTCAATGAGCCTTGATCTTGTAGGAGGATGCTGTTGAGCCGCCCGGTATGGTTATATAGGTTATTCGCTAAATATATCTTGATAATATCGGTTTTCTCTTGAGTTTAATGGTGGCCGAGCACGGTAAAAGCATGGCGCGAAGGAACAAAGAAGTCACCGTTACGGGTCCCGCATGACCGGCAGTTGGCGATAGATAGATTGATGGACTACAGTTATGAGTGTAAAATGACATTATAATTGCCAACTTTCACCATTATGCGGTTTTCTGGCACACCCGACGTTTATGACCGGTCATGACACATTCTAGTGCGATAACATTTGCCTTGTCCAGTTAATCATGTGAGAGCTCATTGTTTTACGAACAATTAAATGTTTTACGCAGTATAAAATGTTTTGGAATGCGCCCACTACCGTGTCATGCCTCAATAATTTTACAAAATGATGATCTATCGACTACAGTCCCAAGTAGAGCGCATTTTTCGCATAAGTACAATACATTAGCGTTTTAGACCAAGTATCGACTATCGTAACGTTAAAATTAAATGGCGAAACCGTGTCGAATGTTGTTATAGGTACATTACTTCTCTTAGCACCCACCAGTTGTTTATGTTAAACATTCGATTCCCAAGCTATCTCTTTAATATGTGAGATATGAAAATTATAATGTTGAATGGATACATTGAAAAGTGCCTTTTTAGTGGCGGCTAACATGATAATGTTATCAGAATTACGGATTACTGTAACTACAACAGTAATATTGTTATTTTCAACCGCAAGTGACCTGAGCCACATTACTCAACTCATTACAAACGAAGGATAGTTCTGGTTGCTGTGGCAAAAAGTATAAAATAAAGTCATATAAATTTTAGGCACCTTAATAGATTTTTTATTTCTTTCTTGCTTAAAAAAATTGTTGTAGTATCTCATAGCGGCTTAGAGAAACTTAGAGCAGCTTTGAATAGTTTTGCATAGACAATATCTAAGTATATACACTGCTTTTACAGAGAAACAGTAGTGAGGTGAATACAGAATACCTGTACTACCTATACATATTAAATATTCACACCTAGCCCTGTAAATAGCCCTTTGGGGTGGTTTGGGATTTCCCTTGGGTTTTACCAGATAATGAAAGCTTTTCCAATTAGGATTTTACGGCTGGTAGTGTTTGTTTTATGAGTAGGCTAGGGTGGTACCTATCCATAATTTTAGGTTTTATTAAGTCTGTGTAGGCTATTTTGTTTTACCATGATGGTATTGGTACCGGTAAAATACCTGTTTTTTAGCACCTTAATACATTTTCTGTGATAATTATATTCTAGTCTTGTCAAAATGCACATATTTATTATTTTTTAACAATTTCAAGTTTTTTGTTCAAAATTCAATTCATGCATTCTTGATGAGACTAAAACTGCATAATCTGTATATCTGAAATTACTTTAAATTGCAAAAAAAAGGAATAAAGTCATTTCAGCAGATTCCACAAAGCTGACATGTTAGTAGGCACTTGTCAGTTTATACCTAGTCTAGACTTTAAGCCTCGCTGTGATCCGGCATTTAGTCAAGGTTTAACTTAAATGCCTTTTAAAATTAACTGTTAAACTCTTCTGTGATCTAGTTCTAGTACCCCATTTGAGACCACCAAGACATAGTCAGTAAAACACATTTCACATTTATTCACATTTAACTAGAGTTGCCATCTGTCCGTCTTTAGCAGGTTTGGTATGTTTGGATTTTTCAATTGGCCATACTATTTATGTGTCAAGCCTGTACAGCTTCTGTCAGGCTTTTACTTTCTTCATCACCATTGGTGATGCCTCTGTTGTGAATCATGAATTCATGACCACTCTCCCTCAGTACCTGTTTTTTCAACCAATTCACAAATAAATACATTTCCTTCCAATTTCACATATTGAGTTGGCAATAAAATCGCAGAGCAGCTATAAAATCCACTTAAGGTGAAACCCGAACCACCGGGGCACCCTACGCAAATTGGTTGTCCATGTTAGGTCGCAAATTGAGCATTATTATTCCAATGTATTTCCTCACGGTTTGCATTACCTTGTGGTCGACCAATGCCGGCTGAATGCACATTCCTTACCATAAATAAGTTAGGTAGGTTTTATTGTATCAGTGAAGTGTACAGACTTAGTCAGACCAGAACTCATTGCAAGAAGTTTTTTGCTATAGGTACCTAGTTCGAAAAAGGTTCTAGGAATAGGGATGATGACATTTTTTTTTCCTTAGTCTAGCAGGAAGATTATTGAAAAGTATTGGGCACGTATTTTTTCTTTTTTCACGTAACAAACTTATACGGAGATATATTGAGTTGAAATGTCGCGTGACGTCACGGTTAGGTACGATTTATACCTAACGGTGACGTAGTTAGCCCCCACTCTCCAACTTGAATGCGTTTTAACTTAGTCCTTCTTTGTTAATTTGATAAAACAAAAAATACGTGTCTAATATTTTTTTATTACCTGACTGACGGACTAATAGGAATTTCGATTTCTTCACCCTGTCGTCATCCCTATTCGCGATAGATAGACGATCCCAGGATCAACGACCACACTTCCGCTTGACTAGTTGGATTGAATAGTGCCTTTATTTATAGTAAAGCTTATCACCAACCCACCTTATCATCTTAGTCATAGGTATCAATTTAAAGATTTACTAAACTGTCTCTACGTCACTTTTCATTAGTCACATTATAATAGCTATTTCAAGAATCAATGAGTCAAAATAAATTGTTTTCTATGAGTTAGCTATTCGTTTGCGAGAATTGCATCTTACCTATATTGAGGTATAAAAATCTATTTCTTGATTCAATGGATTTTTGTTGAGAGTAAAGTTTACAATTTACAATCAATGTCAAATTGCCTGATAATTTGCCAGAGTTTATGGCAATAAATAGTACCTATAGGCGCTTGAAAAAGAATACCATGTTCTTAGCGCATTTCTTCTCAGCCACGCACGTTCGCCAGATCTGGACGCACCAGAACCAAGGTGTTCATATTAGTACAGTTCTTACTTTGTGAGCATTACATTCTTCAACTCATTGGCAGATTAAGAGGGTTTATCCCGAAAGTTGGCAACGTCGTATATAGCTGTCAAATGTTTCGCTGTTTTTATTAATTTCTCAATATTGCTTAATTAAAAAGAAACATATCATTCTATGGTTGAATGACGCGTCTCGTTTTATATTTGTTGGTTAGGCATCCAAATGATAAGATTACATTAAAATGCATGGAAACTGCGTTGGAAAGTTTTCAAAAGATATTACTTCCATAATACTAAAAAAATCGTGTTCCTATGATAACTATTGCAATCCGTACTTAATGTTTTATTCAACCATAGAGCGATAATTCATGTTTTCATTCAGTAACATTCAGAAATTAATGAAAACAGCAAAATATTTGACAGCTGTTTGCGACGTTGCCAACTTTCATAGCCCATAACCCTCTTAATGCAGATGCTTTAGTAATTCTAATTAAACTGTATTAATGAAGGAAAGCTTAGAAAGCTCATAGTCCCACTCCCACGTCAAATAGGTAGGTACAATACTTAATTTTTTTTTTTTTTTTTTTTTTTTTTTTTTTTCTGTGCTTATTATGCGATCAGTCGGATGACTATGAGCAAATCTGTGCTGTGTCAATGGCTGGTAGAGTGGCTCCCCATTAGAAGCTCTGCTCTTTTGGTAACTCAATACAATTATTGACCGTCCAGTTCCAATATTCTTCGTCTCTTGAGACGTCTGAGTGGGTCGGGCACTGTTAGATCCACTGCCAGTTTGTTCGGGTGGTATTGAAGTCGTCTTTTATATGTGGTGGAATAGAATCGTATTTCTTCCTTGACTGTGTTTATTTGCAGGTACTGATGAACCTCGGTGTTTTTTATGAACCAGGGGGCACTACAGATTTGTTTAAGTATTGAGTCCTCGGCCCTTTGTATTTTAATGATGTTGGAGTCACAGGCGGAACCCCACAGCTGGATGCCGTATGTCCAAATTGGCTTAAGGACGGTACTATATATGAGAAGTTTGTTGTCAGTTGACAACACACTGTTTCTTCCAAGTAGCCAGTGGAGTGCGCGATACCTAATGTTAAGCTCATCTCTTTTAGCCTTGATGTGATTTTTCCAGGTAAGTCTACGGTCTAGGTGCATCCCCAAATATTTGACAGAGTCAGTGTGAGGAAGTTGTTGTCCGCATAGATGGACCGATGGACAATCACCTCTTTTCAGGGTAAATGTAATCTGAGCCGATTTGGATGCGCTTGCTCTGATCCGCCATTTTTGAAGCCATTTCTGGACTTTGTTGAGGCTATCTTGCAGTTTTTGTGAAGCTTCCACGGAGTCTTGACTAGATGCTAGTATCGCCGTGTCATCAGCAAAGGTGGCTATTGTGACCCCTGGGCTCTGGGGAAGGTCAGATGTATAAATAGTGTAAAGTACGGGGCCCAATACGGATCCTTGCGGAACTCCTGCAAGTATGTTGTGGAAGGATGACGTATCTTCACCTTCTCGAACCTGGAATATACGCCCTGATAAGTATGAGTCCAAGATTTTATAGTATTTATGAGGTAGGAAAGACTTTATTTTGCATAGAAGACCTCTGTGCCACACTTTATCGAACGCTTGTTGTATATCCAGGAATGCTGCCGAGCAGTATTCTTTCCTTTCCAGGGAGATTCGAATAGTTTTGCACACTCTGTGGATCTGTTCAATCGTGGCGTGTTCTTGGCGAAAGCCAAATTGGTGGTCGGGTATCACTGAATGTTCTAAGATGGCTTTCATAATCCTCCTCAAAATAATCTTTTCAAATACCTTAGACACTATTGGGAGTAGACTGATAGGTCGATATGAGCTTATGTCATGGGTAGGCTTTCCTGGTTTGTTCACCATGATTATCTGGGATACTTTCCATAGTGCCGGATAATGCCCTGTCCTTAATATGCCGTTGAAGAGTGATGTTAGGTATATAATAGCTTTTCTTGAAAGTTCAGTAAGCACCTTCTTGTCTATCAGATCAAAACCAGCAGCTTTATTATTTTGTAGTTGCTTGATGGTTTGCCATACTTCTTTAGGCGAGGTTGGCTTGATGGGATAATCCAGTTGCAAGTCTTGGGTGATAACCTCGTCAATATCTGTCTCATCATTTCCAGGATCGGATTCATTTGGAGTGAATATCTTAGAGAGATGGTTCGCGAAGACATTTGCCTTTTCCTTAGATGTTTTGGCCCAAGAGCTGTCTGATGTTTTTAGTGGTGGCTTTGGCATCACAGGTTTATTACTACTTTTGCAAGCTTTCCATAGAGAGTAATTGGAGACTTTAGTTGCAGATAAAGATGAAATATGAGCTTCAGTAGTTTCATTTTTAGTTTGCCTTAGAAAATCTTTTAACTCTTTGATTGCTTTATTAAGAGCCGTCTTATCTTCTTCGTGTTGACTAGTGTGCCACACTCTGCGTAATCTTCTTTTTTCGAGGATCATTGCTCTGATGGCTTCTGGTACAGGATTATGTCGTACTTTTGAATCTGATAGTTCCGGTGTGCAAGTCCAGCAACATTTTTGAACGGTAGTAGTGAAATCCCAAGTGGCCTCCTCAATGTCTTCGTCATTTTTAAGGGCTATTTTTAGACTCAGGTCACTATCCATCAGTTCTCTGAATGACTCCCAGTCTGTCTTGTTGTTGTAAAGAATTACAGGTTTCTTGTAAGTGCTCACCGATGAGCTTACGTTCAGTAGGATAGGAGTATGGTCAGATGAACCATCAAGGCACGGCTCTATACTAAGAAATAGTCGAGACATCCCTTTTGTAACGAAGAAGTCTATAATATCAGGTTGTCTGTTGGTGTCACTAGGCCAGTGTGTGGGTTCGGAAGTAGCTATAGTTCTTAAGTGTAGTGTGTCTATGGTCTTCTTAAGTTCTCTCCCTCGTGTTGTGTTCAGCCTCGACCCCCAATGGACATTCTTAGCGTTCCAGTCTCCTCCCGAGATAAACCGTCCTCCGAGAGTCTGGAAGTATTCGTTGAACAGCTCTTCATTTATTCTGTGTCGCGGGGGGCAGTAAACTGCTGATATGTTGAAGTCTCCATTCTTGTCTTCAACGAGTACGGTTGTTGCTTGGATATGATTGGTTATAAATGCTGGTTGTTCATGATGCTTGATGTGAGATTTTATTATTATTGCAGAGCCTCCATGAGCTGTTCCATCTGGATAATTTGTGTGGTAAATCTTGTAATTTGGAATTCTTATAATACTGTTATTTGTAGCATGAGTTTCAGAGACTAGTAGGATTTCAAGTCTATGAAGGTTTAACAGATGTTCTACTTCATCTAGGTTTGATGTTAGCCCGTTGACATTCCAGGCTGCTATTCTTATACAAGTCATTTTATATGTTTATAAAATGACTTGGAAGGAAAAGCACTGTGGTCAACTGTCAAGAGTGACAAAGTGTGCTCGTGAACATTACTGTGATTACTGGTGCAAAACAGTGAAATATACACAAAAACTAATTAAACTTTATCCTTACCATCTGAATTCCGTGTACAAGTGTTATCTCACTGCAAAGCATCCTAAAACTGTGATAAATAGTGCCACAAAAAACACTAGTGACATTTACGTCTGATTCGCATTTCTACACCTACCCGCAAGTTCCATCTTTAAATTTGTCATTGACATTTTATCTGTCAAATATGCCATCTGACAGCAGCGGTGGTGTTGCCATAGTATAAAGATGAATTCCCCAAAAAAATCCAACCTATTGAGGAATGACATCCAAACCCCTGGTCAAGCGACTAACCAATCCAAGCCCAAAGCTTTAGTGCAACAAGTATTTCATGCGGGCTTATTTCACAAAAGCCCACTCCCGGGAGAACCATCCACATCTCAAGCAAATGACTTTGGAAACACGATGATTGAAAACACTCAGCAGGCGATAGATCCACCTAACGTACCGCTGAACAATGAACCTCGCCGGCCGGACTGGCAGAGAGCACCCGTCTCAAGGAAAAATAAACGGAAGAAGGTCTCCGATTCCCCACCCCAAGTGAATCCAGCACTTTCAACCTCAAACAGATTTGATGGGTTGACAGTAGACTCCAATGGAGATATTGTTGATACTACCAGACAAGCAAAGGAAAATAAATCTACCAAGCCTCCACCAATAATGCTATATGGAATTGAGAACTTAAAAAAACTTACTGACCTTTTGGAAACTGAAATTGAGAAAACTAAGTTTACTTATAAAATAATAAACAAGAACCAACTCATCATTAACAGCAGCACTATCGAAGTGTACAAATCAATCATAACATTGATAAGAAACAATGGGCTTATAGGACACACATTTAAACCCAAGAATGAGAGATGCTACAGAATAGTTATTAGAAACTTGCACCACACGACTCCACATACCGCCATAATAGAAGCTATAGAAAGCAGTGGCAATACTGTGGTAGGTGAAATAGTAAATGCCAAGTATGGGCCGGATAAAATCCCTACTTCAACTTTTTTTGCGAACATTGCTCCTGGGCCAAATAATAAAGCTGTGAAAGATATAAACACAATATATCACCAAATTGTTAAAATTGAAAACCCAAGGAAGAGGAAAACAGTTGTTCAATGTCAACGCTGCCAACAATATGGACACTCGAAAAACTATTGTTGGAGACCATTCCGATGTGTCAAGTGTGCCCAGTCACACAAAACTTCGGAGTGTCCCAAAGTAGACCGTAACACGCCAGCAACGTGCGCACTATGCCTAGGCCCACATCCCGCCAGCTACAAAGGGTGCGAAGTATATAAAGAAATACTGACAAGGAAAACCTCGAAACCTATCAGAAGTATAAAGACTTACCTAAACAGCCAGAATCAGCAAGAGTGGCCTTCCCTACAGCCCAGACCTGTAATTGAAACAAGCAGTTTTCAACCAAAGGTGATCACGACTAGAGATGTAACTAAGACATCATATGCCAACATGACCAAATTGACAAATCCCCTTAACAATCATCTTGAACACAATCCAGATGCACCTTGCACAAACCCTCCAGCAAGCACTAGCCTGCTTGAAAGTCTTATAGTAAAACAGTCTGAAAAATTCGACATTATCCTTCAACAAATGAGTACATTATTGACTCTTATGACAACACTGATAAATAAACAATACTTAATAAGACTCAATTCTCATACAAAAACTCCACTCTATTGTCAACCAACCAACACAATGTAGAGTACGCTTATTATTCCCCAGGATACGATATGGTTACACAATATTTAAATACAATATTATAATTAGTTCTGCGTATTTAATTAATAAGAAGTTTCGCCATTCTTGAGGGCCAGATGTTTCTCAACAGCCATATGCTGTAATAAGGACCCGTCTGTTCTTTATTAAGGCGGTTCATAGACCCAGCTCAGCCGTCACTGTCACTCGTGGGACGAGTGAAAGAGAAAGCGCTACGCACAGAACGCCCGATTTAGTTACTTTTTAACACGTTTTAATTTCTATAAAAATACCGTCTAAAAAAATGGCATTTTGTGTTATAATTAGTTTTACACTGTTTTATATAATAAACTGGAGTAAAGTTGGATTAGCGGTCCGAGTTAGAGGTTACTTTGGAATTAAATTGTATCGAGCGAAGTTTCGTGAAACGTGTATCGAAAGCTGTCAATTGTAAGGATGATATAATCAAATATAACATATGTTTTTTTCATATTTTTAACTTTTAACATTTCTTAGAAAAGTATGATCTTAAATGAGCAATTTGACGATGCTGGGTCAGGGAAGGGCCTTAAGTAGGTACCTAGTATCGATTCTTGTATTAAGGCGCTGACAAGAACTAAATTGACTTTATTTAAAAAGTATTTAAACGAAAACTATTTGATTTTGTAAGGCGAGTAAAATGTATGTTAATATTCACTATATACTTAAAAAACTTGCTATCTCGTAATTAAAGAAGGATTTCATGAAATCGGATCGATGAAAATAATCGTGAAGTTTCGTCTTCTAATCCTATTTAAACGGTTCTATAAGTTTATTTTTTGAACGCAGATTTCTATAATTAAATAAACTTTTCCGTCATACTCATACCAAAAAATTGCTAATTTATATTGTTCATGCAATGTGTTTTTTATTAATCTTAATTTTTCTGATTTTCTACGTATACCGCCCACATGCCGCAGTCGTGCTTCACGCTCCCTCCAATGCAAACAGAGCGGGTGCCATCTATTTGGCATAATTCTTTTTGTCCGAAACTGTTTACGCATAACAGGCTTCGCATAATTTATTTACGCCGAATCTTGACTTTTCCGAATTTTTATTAAGCATAATTCTTAATCGGCCGAATGGGTGTTTACCCGAATATTGTGTTGGCATAATGTTGACTTGGCCGAATGTTATTATGCATAATATTGTTTGGCATACTAGTAATTTAGCAGAATTTTGATAGGCCGAAATATTGTCCGAATTTATGTCAGAAACAACAATTAATGTAGGAAGCGCCAAAGTTCATATAAAATTGCTAGTCCGAAAACTGGAATTCCGAAAATGTGTGTCATAAACGATTTTAGCTAAGTATAAAATTTTGTATGATATAATTTGTTCAACATACTTATCTTTATTAGATAGAGTTCGGCAGCACCACACCAAAGTTTGGAGTAAAGTCGACTCGCATAGGTTAGGTTAGGTTATTTTTTATATAAGTAAACGAAATTATCATTTAGTAAAAATCCCCCTTCTCCCTATTTAGATAATCATCGATGTTATACAGGATACTCATTTAATTAAATCGGCGAAAATAAAGGTATTCGAAAGTAGTTTTCGGCGTAACAAATTTCGGCGAAACTAATTTTCTGCCTAAATAATATTCGGAATTCGAAAATTATGCGTGAATACTATTCGGCATAAATAGATTATGCATAATAGAATTCGACGAAAAATCGTTCTGCGAGATTAGTTTCGGCGTAAACATTATTATGCCTATACTGATTATGCAAAATCGAATTCTGCCAAAAAAAATTATGCGTAAACAAGGGGAACCGCCCGCTGAGACAGTTGCCTGCCTCGATTGCTCAAGGTCATTGGCTCTAGTCAGCGTCTTAACTACGCACTAAAAACAATAATCCTGTGTAAAAAGATATACCTAGTGGTCAAACGCAGATGTGATATGTTAATACCAAATTAGGGAGTGAAGACTTGGTTAATATCGCCAGTAGGTGGGAGTGATTGTAAAATATAACCGAATTCCGAATTGATCAAGCAGAAACTATGTTTTAGCGAATAGGCGATATTTACGAAATATTACTACATATAGGTCTAGAGCTAGGTCTCCTTCAATCTTACTTTAATCATCACTCCAATCACTACATAGTATAAAACAAAGTAGCTTCCTGCTGTTTGTCCCTATGTATGCTTAGATCTTAAAAACTACGCAACGGATTTTGAAGCAGTTTTTTTTAATAGATAGAGTGATTCAAGAGGAAGGTTTTAGTATAAATTGTATAGTTTAACACTCATCGGGAACGCTATAACCGAATTCCACGCGGACGAAGTCGCGGGCAGAAGCTAGTGTCCATGTCCAATAAATCCAATCGACTTCAATCAATAAAAGGTCCGATTAAGTCCGCAGGGTCAATGAGATTCAATATTTTCTACGTCAAGAACAATTCAATGGATCATCTTGCCGCAACAAAAGAATCTGATCCATGCATGAATATTTATGCGCTCGCGCACGATGTAGTGCATTGCTCCACTTATCTATAGACAATAGAAACGGATATTCTATTAGTTTATTGTATAGCTTTATTTATTGGTGCCCACAAACTGTTCTCGGTCTTTGGATTTAGTCCGGAAACTGAAGAGGTCTGTGCTCAGCTGTGGGGGCTGGGGAACTTATTAGATGCC
This sequence comes from Aethes cnicana, assembly GCA_963971205.1. Lineage (NCBI taxonomy): Eukaryota > Metazoa > Arthropoda > Insecta > Lepidoptera > Tortricidae > Aethes > Aethes cnicana. Next base: position 11,689,485 of record OZ020291.1, read on the forward strand.
ATGTATTACATTTGTCCCTATTTTTTATTTCACTCTTACCTTGTCACGATGTTGAATTTCATACAGATTCTTTTTTTTAATCCTGTTTTTTTTTTTTCTTAGTGGTTGGTCCTACTTTGTAATGAGCATAAAATACATACCTACATGTAGTTTCATGTTTCTAGATCCACTGTCTAAAGCAATATGTAGTCTAAATGTTTAATGTTTTCTCAAGATGAAAAGGCTATGTCAACATTTATTAGGTCCTTACATATGAAATTGGCGTTTGGCGAACTGGCAACTTTGATTCAAAATATGTGGAGTTCGGCTAGGAATTCCAAATTCAAATTTATTTCAAATTTAAGACCATGTATTTCTGTGTTCGAATTACGAAATTTATTTGTTATCGCGTCATTTGTTTTTCTTTCACATCGTTCTGTTCACAATATGGAGAACTTAAAATATCGCTATATTTACGAATATGAGTTTCACCTCGGCACTAGTGCTGCAGAAACGGCTCGTAGGATTAACAATGCGTATGGGGAAGCTACTGCAAAAGAAAATACGGTACGTTATTGGTTCCAACGTTTCCGTTCTGGAAATTTTGACCTACAGAACAAGCCTCGTGGACGGCCGGAGACACAAGTTGATAACGAAGAATTAAAAGCAATTGTGGAAGCAGATCCATCGCAAACCACGTCAGAGTTAGCGGCAGGCTTCGGTGTGAGTGATAAAACCATTTTGATTCACTTGAAACAAATTGGAAAAGTGAAAAAACTTGAAAAATGGGTACCGCATGAATTGAGCGACGCAAACAAAGAAACACGCGTCGAGTGTTGCGTTTCACTTCTCAACCGGCACAATAATGAAGGCATTTTGAATCGTATCGTTACTTGTGATGAAAAATGGATCTTGTACGACAACCGGAAACGTTCTTCACAATGGTTGAACCCAGGTGAACCAGCCAAATTCTGCCCGAAACGAAAGTTGACTCAGAAAAAGGTACTGGTAAGTGTCTGGTGGACTAGTGCCGGTGTCATCCATTACAGTTTCTTAAGATCTGGGCAAACAATCACGGCTGATGTGTATTGTCAACAATTGCAAACGATGATGGAAAAGCTAGCCATTAAACAACCCAGACTGGTCAATCGATCTAGCCCACTGCTGCTTCAGGACAACGCTCGACCACATACGGCACGTTTGACGGCCGCAAAACTACGGGAGCTGCGACTGGAATGTCTTCGACACCCACCATACTCCCCGGACCTTGCTCCAACTGATTACCATTTTTTTCGGAATTTGGACAACTTCATGCAAGGAAAAAAATTCAATTCTCACGAGGCTGTCCAAACGGCCTTCAAAGATTTTATTGATTCTCGCTCACACACTTTTTTTAGGTAAGGAATCAATGAACTACCTTCGAGATGGCAAAAGTGCATAGATAGCCATGGTACATACTTTGACTAAATAAAAAAATAGTTTCATAAAAAAAAATCGTTTTCATTTCTGCCATATGAAACGCCAATTTCATATGTAAGGACCTAATACATTGTGGGAAACCAAATACTCTGTCTTTCCAATAACTTGTAGAGTAAATAGGTACTAAATTATATGAAACATAATATTCTGTCATATCATATTATGTTCTCATTGGCAGCACGATATGTATTAGGAATATTAGGATTCATTGAACTCGACCAGTGACGCAATTAACGAAGATAGCAAACAGAAGTACATACCTACAGGTTTATAGTTTTATACAACTTGAAGGCGCGTGGATTATAAGGAAGGAAAAGGAAGGCAGGAAAGAAGGCATACCGTCTTTATACAACTCTACGTTTTAATACGGTCCCGTAAACAACAGTCGGTTGAAGTTGTTTCCATCTGTACAGTGGGATAGGATAGGATTACAAGATTAGACAGTTCTACGGCTTCGCGTGCATCGTCATAAAACTAGATAGCTCCATCATTAAACCTTCTTTTTATGTCGCAATAGAGCAAAGACGTTTCCTGTTTGGCTTTATCCATATTGATGTAAGTAATGAATGCGTAGGTGTCTCTGTTTATGTGATGTCTTTTCTAGCAGAATCACTGATCCTATATTTTATAATGGGTAGGGTAACGCACAAGTATAGAAACATATTTAGTGACTAGCTTCTTCGCCTGGATTTCGGTAATAGCGTTCCCGCGGGAACTATGCGTTTTTCCGGAATAAAAAGTGGCCTATATGTTGACCAGCGTTTGAAACTACCCCCATCCCATACCAAATTTTGTTGCAATTCGTCCAGTAGTTTTAGATTTAAATCCGGACTTACATACAGACAATATTTCTAAAAATCATTATTTTGTGTTCAGTATTGACTTGATAGTTTCTTTTAATTTCCAAGTTACAGACGCGACTTCTTCAACAGACTTATTATTAGTATACATAGATGATCTTGTAATTCTCGTAGGCCCACTTTGCACCATAGTCTTTTGATCTCAAAATTCTCATAACTCATTCGAATTTGTAATACAGTTAAAAAACACCGTAGGCACAGCAAAAACTTATCTGACCGACCATGTCGATGATAAAGACCAATGAAGCCTGGAGCCGATAACAGTAAAATACTAGCTATGGGCCCTGGGTCCGCTCGCTTATTTCACGAAACAGAAGGTTCATCATTTCAGCCGAAAGACGTCCACTGCTGGTGTTAGGCCTCCTCTCATCACGAGAGGGTTTGGGCTATAGTCCCCACGCGGGCCCATTGGGGACTTCACACACACCTTTGAATTACTTCGCAGTGCGTACAGGTTTCCTCGCGATGTTTTCCTTCACCGAAAAGCTCAGTGGTAAATTCAAATTGAATTTCGCACATTAGTAAACTGCCGGTGCGAGCCGGAATCGAACTCCCGACCCTGCTGAGGCGGTTGGTCGAACCACTAGGCCACCACGGCTTTCAAAATTAGAAATAGCCTATGTATTATTCCAATGCATACCTAGTAGATATTTTGGATTAATTTCCCTTTTTCATGTTTTCAAATAACTGCAGATAATTTGCTTTGGTACTCCTGTAAAAGACATGTTTCAAGACCGCAATCGTATTTATAAACTACAATATTACTGTGTAGTTTACACATAATACATATAGCAAACTGAATAATGTATTCAGAATATCGTCCACATAGGAGTACCGGAGTTACACGTATATAAACAAACAGTATAAAGTATGATAGCACGAACACGATCGATGCGTGGCGTGGGTGACTAACATAACAAGTGACGGACGATCCTAGTTTCTGCAAGGGGTAAATTCCACATTTCACACGCGATAATTTCGCGTAGTTCACATCAGTATAATGACCGTGAAGCTTAACTATCAAATCAAGCAAGTAAATATATGTTTTATTTTCTTATTTACTACTTTTATTTAATGTCACAAAAATCAAACATCTAATAGATATATAGATAGAAGAGTTTTATTGATACATAAACCTTTTTAGGTTTTCCCGTACACCGCTACACTATTCATCGAAGGTCTTAAATATTTATAATACAACGTACAGCAAATTTAAATATAAGATTCCTTAAATAAGTAGTTGTTAATTCCAACATGTTTATAACAAGTCTTAATAAAAACAAAATGATGCCTAGAGATGTTCTTTCGTAGAGAGGTAGCCGTGGTGGCCTAGTGGTTCGACCTACCGCCTCTCATGCAGAGGGTTCAATTCCGGCTCGCACCTCTAAGTTTACTTATGTGCCAAATTCAAGTTGAATTTACCACTGAGCTTTTCGGTGAAGGAAAACATCGTGAGGAAACCTGCACGCATCTGCGAAGTAATTCAAAGATGTGTGTGAAGTTCCCAATCCGCACTGGGCCCGCGTGGGGACTATAGCCCAAACCCTCTCGTGATGAGAGGAGGCCTGTGCCCAGCAGTGAGACGCAAATTGGCTGTAGTAGTAGTAGTAGAGAGGTTTGCTGTACATGGCTAGATGGTTACAGGTATCTTATCTATCTGGTGCATACCGCATCGCATTGCAATTGCATTGTTAGAACAACAAAATAATTTCTATTAGATGGTGTCTACTGATTTTTGTAAAAAACGTTAAAATAAATGACAGAAAATTCCATTTATTTCGTCAATAAAATATCATGACGTTTCACCCCTATAATATTCGTTTGTGCACGAGGGAATCGTACACACTTGTATATTTTTTTTATACCAATGGTATAGGCAAACGAGCGCACAGCCCACCTGATGGTAAGTAGTCACTGCGGCCCATGGACACCGAAATCCTATGATGATCCCCCATTAAGAAAACCTCGAATGCGTTGCCTACACTGAGGCCTAAGATGGAATGCCTCTGTGCCAGAAATTTCACTTCGAATATTTCTGCCTATAGACCGATGCTTAATATTACTGTCCTTCCAGATATAAAGAATGACTTCCACACGATTCAACGTTGGCCTCGGCGACGACACGCGCAACTCGAGCCGCGTGCTGCGCCCGCCCGGCGGGACCACCACCGACATCTTCGGGGGCGACCCGGAGCCCCCGCGCGGCCGCCGCCTCAACCCCGCCGCCGCCTCCGCCACTTGTAAGTTTAGATTCTGCCACACTTCAAAATTAAAGCTTGCTTTCTACCCGCTGGCTATACAATCCGGCTCTTAAGTATGTCTGATAGCAGCCCCGTTACATTTGAAAAAGGGCTCCAGCCCCCGTTACGAGACCGGCAAGTAATTTGTGGTGCCTGTAGCCGTATTATTGGCCTTGGCGACCACCATCGCTATGTAACATACATCATTTTTTAAAATCATCGCAGCCGTAAGACGTCCACCACAAGACACAGGCCTCCCCCAAGGCTCACCATAATACATAGAAATTCAAATGAAGAATACTAATTAAATACGGTAGTGCTGTGATCCTAAGATATTTGAATGAGATGAATGTAAATAATGCTGTTTTTAACCGACTTCAAAAAAAGGAGGTTCTCAATTCGTCGGAATCTTTTTTTTTTTAATGTATGTTCTGTTCACCAAAAATAAACGTGAACCGATTTCGATGATTCTTTTTTTGTTCGAAAGGTGGTATTTCCAAGTTGGTCCCATATTAATTTGGTTCAGTTCTGATGATGGGATCCATGAGAAAATGAGGGAACTCCTCGAAATTTGCTAGCACGTAGATGATTTTGGTATCAATTTCGAAGACTTCAGAGTTACTTCAGAGTCACTTCTATAGTAATGTTTGGAAACTGTAGCGGAAACGAAATTTTACATAAAAAAATTAAAACCGCCTTCAAACTTCGACAGACTGCGAAGTCGCTGTCAAGTGAACCGACCCAAAGAAATGATAATCATATAGTGAACTTGACATTGACATCGCAGTCTGTCGGAGTTTGAAGGCGGTTTTTATTTTTTTATATTGTAACTCGAATCCTTGCACAGAATAATTCTCAAAATAACTTTCTTTTTCAGCTCTTGGGGAGCACGCCCAGAAAGCCAACGGGCAGCCCCTAAATGGCGCCCCGGAGCCCCCGGCGCCGGCGCAGACGCCCGTAGCGGCCCCGGAGGTTGCTCCTGAGGCCCCCGCTCCAGCTCCAGCCCCCGCTCCAGAGCCCCAGAAGACTGTAGAGGCCCCCAAGGCAGTCCCGGAGGCCCCTAAGCGTGTCCGCGTCCCCCCAGGAGGCTTCTCCTCAGGCCTGTGGTAAACACTTACCTGGCTTGGAGCAACGTGCATTTCGTTATGTACGATTTTCGTCGGCACATCGCTGTCACTATTTGGAAAAATGTCATTAAATAGGTACACTTAATTTCATAAAGGCTCGGCCATGACTTTGCGTGACCATCGGCCAGCGGTTAGATGTCATCACACGCATTGTAACGCACCGCTAAATCGTGGCATAGATAGAGCCTTTATGCAGTCCCACAGTGTATGTAGTCCATACAATTTTGACGACGAAATCGTTCTTAAGTCTTGCGTGTGTTCTAGGCTCGCTAGTCGGAGCTTCGTAGCGTTACTTCTCGCTGGGACCACTCCTGTGTTAACAAATTAGGCTTATTAATTTGGAATGTGCCTTCGTTATGAATGCTAGGTTTGTTTTTGGCCATTTTTGAGGTTGATTGGTCCCAAGCTCGATTCTTTAGCGTGTTTGCTTGAGCCAGTGTTGCGTCGGTCGTGTAAACCTCGCAGAATGCTATCTATTTACTGATCACAATGTAATCCTCGGTACTAGTATTATTTAGGAGATTCTCCTTTTATATTTAACCTTTGCATTTTCTAGCTTGTGTCAAAGCTGCGTTTTGCTAGCTCTCTCTATTAGACTTATTCTCACGTCACAAAATTTTAAAGGCCAAATCTTTTTTAAATTTTTACACCAAGTTCTGTACCAAATCGATGCATTCCCTCAAATCTCGAAAAGTCTGATAGTTTACAAAGATGTTGAAATTTCTCGGTATAGAACCCTAAGTTAATTGTTTCCCTAATTAGTGTTTTACGGAATTTAAGGTTTTGAGCTTGTTTTCAGCTCAGACTGACTCGTGCCTCTATGTTGATGTTGTACTTAAAACTCGAAAGTTACTCTTGATAGTTTGCAGGTAGTTTTTTTTTATTAATTGATGGCCTACGGCAAAGAATGCGATTATGTATATTGATAATTATAATTGTATTTTTATATGAATAAACTACATTAAAACCAGTTGTTGATTTTATTTCTGATAGGTGTAAGTGACGCTGACGACCCGAGTGAACTCTAGAAGCGGAGCGTTAAGCGTGGCGGGCAAACGGCTGTAGTATCTGACCAGCGTGCACTCAAAACGCTTGCATCGATTCAAATTGAGTAAAATATTCAATAATGTTATACTGACAACATGGTGTGGCTAATTGATATCGAATTTGCAGCTGAAAAGCAGTGATTCGTTGTTATCTCGATATGGATTTCCGTAAAGTGACACTTGATTCTATCAATTTCTTGCAGTCGGGTGCTTCTATTTCCAAATAAAAAAATGGGAAAAAATCCCAGTAGTCCGCACCCGCGGTACCATACCACAAACCTGGGGACTACTGGGAATTAAACTAATCAAGAAGCAAAGAAGATCCTTGCAATTTTTATGAGCAAGTAGGTATATTTTGTCTTTGTTTTGGTCAGCTCTCATCATAAGCCATCTGAGCAGGTTGCTTTCAACAGCTGAGAAGTTAAGGAAGTCAATGATAATAATGGATTTTTATTTCGCCAATACAACCAAAACCTTTGTGAAATGCGAATAAATACTATTCAAGGCGTCGGACAGTATCGAAAAACGAACAAAACTTGACAAATGTCAAACAGAAAAATGTCGTGTCGGGAGGCGCAGCATGTCTCCCAAACTATGTTTAATTGGTGACATGAAAATGGATTTGGTGCTGACAATGCCGTTTGGAAACCATCGCACGTCACTCTGATTACCAAAGATGTAAGTAAAACATGTAGATGTTAGTAAAATGTCCTTTTAAGTATCACTGTTTATCAACATCATTTTAGCGATACTCGTACAGTCAGCAGCAGAAGTAGATAAGCTGTCCAGGTGTTCAAAATGACCTACACACGACCTTATTCTTAAGACGTTAAGGGCGTGTGTAGGTCATTTTGAACATCTGGACAGCTTATCAACTTCTGCTGCTGACTGTACAACATAGAAGGCAAAAATAGACTGCGTCAACGGCTCTAGTGCTTCAACGCGCGCCTTCTATGTTGTTGTGGTTGTGTCGTTCTGTAGCTACCTAATCCTGTTCTTTATCGCACGTACGTCCCACTTCTGGACAAAGGCCTCCTTTCATTACGAGAGGGTTTGGGATATAGTCCCCACGCGGGCGGCAAGTGCGGATTGGGGATTTCACACACAACATTGAATTGAACATTGAACGTAAGAAAATTTATATTGGAAATAAACTATTATTATTATTATAATTACTTCGCAGATGAGCACAGCAGGATGAGGAGCAGGTTTCCTCGCGATGTTTTTCTTCGCCGAAAAGCTCAGTGGTAAATTCAAATCGAATTTCGCACATAAGTAAACTCGGAGGTGCGAGCCAGATTCGAACCTCCGACCCTCTGCATGCGAGGCGGAGGTCTAACCAACTTGTAGGCCACCTAGACTTTTTTAGGTCCGCTTTGTATAAATAAAAGCGAAGCATTGAATGAGAAGAATGCGCCACCAGTTGGCACCACTATCGTATGAGTCGGCTGTCAATTCAAAGAGTGTCATTACATACAATAGTGTCAATGTCACTGTGACGTTTGACGTTTCGGAGACCCCAGTGTTGCCAATTTAGTATAAGGAAGGGCCCTTAGTTTAGGGAAATTCAATTTGAATTTACCACTGAGCTTTTCTGTCAAGGAAAACATCTTGAGGAGACTTGCACTCATCTGGGAGTAATTCAAGGATGTGTGTGAAGTCCCCAATCCGCATTGGGCCTTCTTCTTCTTCATCAGCGTGTATTCGCCCACCGTTGGGCATATGCCTCTCCAATCTCTCTCCATTTAGAGCGGTTGTCCGCTTCCCTCATCCAGACTAGTCCTGCTGTCGCTTTCAAGTCATCGGACCATCGGGCAGGTGGTCTGCCGACACTTCTCCTATCCGCCCGGGGTCTCCACTCCAAAACCCGCTTGCTCCATCGTTCGTCGTGTCGACTGCACACGTGGCCCGCCCAAGCCCACTTTAGCTTGGCGACTCTGCAACCCACGTCGACCACTTTGGTGCGTTGTCTGATGAGCTCGTTTCGGACTCGATCGCGCAGCGTTAACCCGAGCATGACTCGCTCCATGTTACGCTGCGTCACCTTAAGCTCGTGGATCATCCCAGCAGTTAGTTGCCCATGTCTCACAAGCGTACGTCATAGCCGGTAATACGCACTGGTTAAACACTTTGGTCTTTAGCGATTGGGGTATTTTGGACGTTAGCACATAGTTCAACTTCCGCATTGGGCCTATAATAACAATAATAATAATAAATTTTATTTCAGGCATTTTGCCCATATGACATATACCTTAAAGACTAACATACATATTAAAAAGAATCTTAGAAACTGACACGATTACTCCTTCGTCGTGAGGCGCACTCCGGAATCACTGTTCAGTCTTCCACGGAAGCGACCGAACACGACTCCCTTCGGCCAAAACTCCTCTCTCGTGAAGGTTACAGATGTTCGGTCGGAACCCTCACCACGAACGAACTAAAATTCACGCTGTGGCGTGGCTCCAACCGTTCATCCCTCAGGGTGAATTTGGCCTCAGGGTCAGGGCCGTTATGAGAGGCCTGTGCCCAGCAGTGGGCGGTAAATCGGCTGTTGTGGTGGTGGTGGTGCATGTTACGTTGCCGGCAGCCCCCAGCCGTCTCAACGGGCCACACACACAGCCGGATGGACGCCGGCGGGCGGCAGCGCCTGCTCGGCCGGCTGCTGGGCAAGCTGCGCGGCGACCACCGCGCCCCCGCCGCCTACCCCACGCTCGACAAGCGCTACTCCATCACGTCCAGCGGGTAAGCTGGCTTTCACCAATTAATTGAATAGTAGAGGGTTGAGATAAAGCGCAATATTTATACCTACTTACAAAAGTGCCACCGAATCTGGATAGTTCTTCTAACTTCCTTGGGATAATTTAATGGCGCTGCAGTCGCAACTGTAAAATGTCAAGCCACGCCACGGGGCTAGTCTGCAGCAGCGCCTTCAGATGGCACTGCTGAAGCGAATGATGATGAAAACGGGGGGTTTGCAACTGCAGTGAGGCAAGTGTGTTGCGTATATAATCCGCTGCACACTTTTTCAACGGTTTCGCCATATAAGATTGCGCTTCATTACCAACACACATTAATTCCACACTCCGTACATTGAATAAAATAAAAATAATGTCAATGTGACATTTGAAGTTTGCAGTGTTGCTAATTTAGCGAAGTATAAATCGGCAATAATGTGCTAAATTGGCAACACCGAATCTCATGCGACACAAGCGCCTCTAGCGGCAAAGACATACGCGACGGCCCTGATTTG